>JAAAKG020197899.1:0-23882 GCA_010014905.2 Druon quercuslanigerum | reverse complement strand
GAATGCGGCGAGAGGCTAGGCTGACGGATGAACATAAACTCGAAAACATTTCCATGTGGATAACGTAATTTTTAAATATAAAAATCATTATTTTATTAAATTATAAGACGATTTAAATGAAATAAATGTTATTTACCTCACGATTGGTCTAAAAATAGCTACTAGCTTGCGTGCAAGATATATATTTTTTGTATTTAATTCAGTGATAAAAGTTCATTCTTGAGTTCATCTTACTTTGTATTTACGTGGAATTTTCCTACCATATTATCTAGCATTCCCTCACCACCCTTTAAACTTAAGATGTGAATATAGCAAACGGAATACAGCAGAATAACTTTACTTACGATTGGCATTTTTGCAGAGTATCATTGTGTTCCAACATGGAATTTTCAACTTTAGCTTCCAAATTATTTCTTTTACAAATGTGCTTTATATTTCCACCTGTGCTCGGAATTACTAAAGAAAATATTCCACTGGTAGTAATTACGTGGGATTATTTAGAAGCATCTCAAAAAGGTGATATAATTATTATAATGATACATTTTTATATACATATCGAAGACTGTTTGAAAATGTCATATCTATATGTTTAATTTTTTATTTTGACTTCAAAACTATAATCTTGTCAGGAAACCTAACATTATATCGTCGTCTCTTCTTATACAACCATAATACTATTTTTTTTTTGCTTTTCGTATAATTTTCTTCATGCTAATTACGATTTGTAGTACAAGTAAGTATTTCAGTCAGAATTCAATAAAGATAAGAGAAACAGAGATAAAAAATGTTTGAACTTTAAACAAATTATTATATCAATGATAGATTATGTACTTTAAAATAATAATTTAATTTAAATAAACAATTTTGTAATATTGATGTATTAAAATTTATAGCATGGCAGACGATATACTATGAGAAAAGAAGTTCTTTGGATACTATTGAAGAAAGCTGTAGCTTATGCGAAAGTCTTCAATGTCGAACAACAGTAGGATTTGGTGGTAGTCCTGATGAAAGAGGGGAAACTACCTTAGATGCTGTTATCATGGATGGGTCAATATTTATACTTATTTATTTTTATCTAGATAATATGGTTACTAAAGAAGATTTTTAACTTTAAATTTACTTTTGAAATTATCTAATTTTAGAACCGTCGGATTAATTCCAACTTATTCCTTGGATTATGCTTATTCATATATGTTTGAAATTTTTCTATTTTGTCTAAATTATCAGCTCTACTCTTGCTAATTCTTATGATTCTAATTAATGTGAAATTGCTCCACTTTTAAAAATAGAGTTACAATGGACGTTGGTGGAGTAGGTTTACTAAGAAATGTAAAGAATGCCATGTCAGTTGCTCGAAAAGTTTTAGAAAATACAGGCCACTCTTTACTAGCTGGAGAACTCGCTGGAGAATTTGCAGTGCAAATGGGATTTAAAAATGAGTCATTAGAAACAAATACGTCACAGGAGATGTGGCAGAAATGGAAAAATAATAATTGTCAGCCTAATTTTTGGAAAGTAAGTACATGGTCTTTTAAATCCAACAAAATATTAGTTATCTCTTGAGTGAAACTAATCTCGGGAGTAGAACGTTGTTCCAGATCCTTCGAAATCGTGTGGACCATATAAACCAATGAGTGGGAAAAATTATTTTGAAAAGAAAACAAATCTACCTGTTTGGAATGAACAAAACCATGATACCATTGGTGTTCTTGCAATCGATCTAAAAGGCCATATAGCTGCTGGAACGTCAACGAATGGTGCAAAATACAAAATTCCTGGACGAGTTGGAGACTCGCCTATTGCAGGAGCTGGCGCTTATGCTGATCAGGAAGTTGGTGCGGCCGCTGGAACTGGTGCTGGCGATATTATGATGCGCTTTTTGCCCAGGTAAAAAAATATTCTTTATTTATAGTTATCCAATAGTATGCACATAAATTTTTTGTTCAACCTGCATGATAAGCACCACATTTCATGCCTCTCAAGCGGGAGAAAATTTCCACTTTATGCCTATTTCTTAGATATGAAGTGCGAAACTTATCTTAATTGCTCGTGCCATAAACATTACGCTCGTGGGAATTGCTAACTTTACAGGCTTGATACATAATATAATTTTTTTTGTCAGTTTCCTAGCAGTGGAAGAAATGCGCCGAGGAGCAACGCCAAAAGAAGCTGCAACAACCGCAGTTCGTAGAATCGCAAAGCATTATCCGACATTTTCTGGAGCTGTAGTTGCAATGGATAAAAATGGCACATTTGGAGCGGCATGCAATGGTTTGCCTGATGGTTTTCCTTACTACGTGATCAATTTGGAACTGGGCGAACCAACTCTTTTTCGTGAGACATGCATTAAAGCGTGCAAGATGGGTGGTAATTGTTTCTGAAAGACGTCGGATTGTAATACTCTTGCCCCATAAATACTGAGATTTACTGAGATTATACAAAATGCGACGAGTTTCTAAACTTGCACTATTTTTCTTGTAATACAATTTGTAAATGTAAATAATTTATTATGCAGTACAGTTTAATCACATATATTTAAACACTTTTATTAGACTTTTTTTTTACCATTAGAGATAGCACCTTAAGGACATGTGACACACTAAAATACCTTTATTACCGACCTTACCAAAGGACATAAACTACTTTTATGTACTTTAATTGTGTAGGAATTGCGCTCAAAATGCTTTTTAAAGAAATTAAAACTGGGACCATTTTTGGACATATTTTCTTTTTACCTTGAAATTTTTTGAACCTAAGAACTTTTTTTTATATGTAAAATATCGGCTTCAAGCTTCGAGAAATCCAAGAGTCGAAGTAAATTACGTTTATGTACGTTTCTTTACATCTCGCAGATATTTAAATATAAAAAATTTTGTTAGGTTCAAAAAATTCCAAAGTTACAATGAAACATTCCTACTCAAATAAAGTACATAAACATAGTTTATTGTCTTCTGATTCATTGCCCAAAGCTTCAGTCCGACATTTTATTTAAAAAAAAGTTCTTAAGTTAAAAAAAAATGCAGAGAACTGATAAAGTGAGGTCGGTAAAATAGGTATTTCAGTGTGTCACGTGCAATATTCCGATAAAGATAAGCTTATAAGGCTTATAATATATAGTAAGGCTAATAAAAGCCTTGTAAAGCTTATATTACCTTTGATTTTAGTGAACTGATTAAGTGAGGTTCGCAACATAGGTATGTGAATGTTACATGCCCTTAATTTAAATTTTCCGCCAAATTGGATATTTTATCTTCGCTTCGTGACACCAGGGAGCGCTTTTTGAAAGTGAAAGTCCTGTCGAGTTGACCTCGTTGCGTTTATGTAGTTCGTGTCACTTGCAAATGTCAAGAATTTGGCTAAATTGTCAAGACAGATTACGGAAAAAGAAGGTTAAAACTTAAAATAACAAAAGAAATTGCTTACATCTGCGAATAATTACCTTCAGATCTGATGCCTTTTCTTGAAAATTGCTTTAAGTCTAATTAAGAGCAGGTACGTTTTGTTTAAAACCGTTTAAAATGGTAGAATTTTATCTTTCTTTTTTTTTCCTGAGAAGTAATAATTATTAGCTGCACATGCACAAAAATGATATATTTTTATAAATTTTGAAATAACATTTGTAATTTTAAATATCTAAATGTGTAACTTCAATAATATAATTTAAACTGTTACATTTTCATATGAATGTAAATATTGATTACATTCACTTTTGAGGTTATAACATCCAACAAGAAGAATTGCATTTTGTTTTGAAAATTGTAATATCAGATATGAATCGTGTAGAGTTTATTTAAAGTTTGCAACTGCAGGTATAAGAATAGTGTATTATTTTTTTTTGAAGCATATATTCGATAAATTGTAGAAAATTCTCTTCTCGCGACAGGAAAATTTGCAATGAATTTTTTTCACAGGAAATCAGACTGTACGTATCTTACCGATTTGTAAAAAATCTCAAACTTATGAGTATTTGAATTTTGAAAATTGTAAGCTACTATCGGCGAGAAAGTGATAGGCGTCTACCTTGGAAGCTCAACAACTCAGCAAAAAAAACTAGCGCAATAAAGAAAAGTAAATGAGCTTGAAGACGTTTATGTAAATAATTTTTGGTGCTTTGCAGACTGAAAAAATGTAAAAAAAAGTAAGGATTTTTGGGTACATTCAAGAACAATCCAGTTTAGAGCATTATTTATTATACAAGGGGAAAAATTTGAAAAAATGCATGAGTATGAGGAAAATTGTTGTGAACAAATTGCAGTTGCGAAATAATAAACATTGTTGCATAAAAGTACACAAATGTACAACTATATTATCTTCAGTTCTAATAAAGATATTAAAGCGATTCAAACTGAAAACTGTAACGGATAGGCTATTTAATTATTTTCAATAACTCTGAAGGATGTGACAGTCTTATTTTTTGTGAAAATCACGATACTTTTAGACTTTTTTTTAAAACAAGTGCCAGAAAGCAGCCCAAAACTTCTTTTTTTATTGTTGAGGGCATGTCAGGTGAGCGGTCGGCAGTAAAAAGAAAGGTTCGGGCTGCTTTCTGGCACTTGTTTTTCAACAAAAATAATTACAGAGTCTATCCGTTACAGTTTGCAGCTTGAATCGCGTTAATATCTTTATTAGAACTGAAGAGAAGATAGTTTTACATTTTTGTACTTTTAAGCAACAATGTTTATTATTTCGCAACTGCAATTTGTTCACAACAGTTTTCTTTATACTCATACATTTTTTCAAATTTTTCCCACTGCCCCGTGTATAAGAAATAATGCTCTAAACTGGACTATTCTTGAATCTACCCGAAAATCCTTACTTTTTTTTACATTTTTTCTGTCTGCAAAGCACAACAATTTTTTGCATAAACGTCTTTAAGCTTATTTACTTAGAACACTTTTATCTTTCATATGACTATTTTTTTATTGTACTAGTATTTTTGGCTGAGTTATTAAGCTTTAATGGCAGATGCCTATCATTTTCTCGACGATAGTAGGATCATGCCAAATGTTATGAGTATGTTCTATGATGGCCTGACCTGTGCCTGCGCTTTGAAGATAATTTTTGCGACTGAAAAACGAAAATTCACGTTTTTTTTTTAATTACACTATTTTGTACGTTTAGTCCCGATCTTTTTTGTATTAAGTAGCGAAGCAAGTCATGGAATTGAAGGTCAAAAGAAAAGGTGCGATAATTCTCTTTAAAAATTTTCAGTTACTGCTTGGACCCTTATCACTAAAAAAAAAAAAAACATTTATTCGGTTTTCAAAAAACATACAAAGAATGAAGGATATAATATAAATAATAATCGATGAAAATTTAAATTTTAAGCAGCAACTGTTTATGAAAATACATTTTCCGATTATATAATCCTGAACTTGCTTCTAAATATAATAAACATAAGAAAGTTTCTCATATTCATTTAACAGTTCGTCCATACATAAAAGGTTTATAGGAAAAAATTGAGCAAGTCCTTAAGAAACATGAAATCAAGATTATTTACAAACGTTCTAATAAAGCTTTTCGTACTGTTCTTACTAAACATTATATTAATACTTGCCATTACTTTGATTTTGATAATTTTGAGATTCTATTAATGGAGAACAATTGAACTCGTAGAAAAATAATAAGAAACTTTTTTTATCAACAAATTATCCAATACTGTTAATCCTCGATATGAAAATAATTTATATATATATATATATATATATCTTTATTCGTTTTTTCTTATCTTTTATGTATAATAATATATTGTTTTTTTTTATTGAAACATTATTTGGTAAATCGTGTTTTTGCTTCCAATTTTACTCTTGCTGACTTGTTCTTCGATTATTAATTTGTATCAGATATGTTCACTGTTATCAATACATATTCCTTGTAATATAGATTTCAGATTGAGCGCCCTCTTTTACGAGACCTTTCTTAAATTTTATATTTTAATCTATTGTTTATATATTTTTTCTATATTTTTTAAAGTTTTTTACAGACCTAATAAATATTTTTTAAACTGATGAGGGTTCAAAACTGTCACAGTAATATTTCAAAAAGAATGATCGCACCTTTTCCTTCGACGGTCAATTGCATGACTTGCTTCGCTACTTACGACATAAAATACGAAAAATAGGGAAAGGAAAAAAATTGTTTCTACAAAAAACTTTCAGAGAAATTGCTTTTGACACTTTTGCATTTCGCGTCATGTTCCTGATTTTTGCGAAAATAGATATAAAATCCTCTTAAGTTTTTTCCTCAACAATAAAATTTGAAGGTATAATAAAAATTCAAAAAGAACTTCATTTAACATCTTTAAACACTTGTTCGTGGAATAAAAATTAGGTAAGCTAGAAAAAGTGGAGTATACATTATTTTAAAAAGACCGACTTCAAAGAAAAAAAGTTTGTAAAATTTGTTAAAGTTTGTAAAATTTGTTAAAGTTTTGTAAGTATTTTCTCCTGTGTGTTATATGATGCCATAAAATTGTATTGTTGAGAAAAAAATACATCTTAAAATATTTTATTCATATTTTTCCAAAAGTCATGCGAGATAGAAAAAAGTTTCAAGGGTCATTTTTGTAGAACTCGTTTAAATAAACAGTTTCTTTCCTTTGTGTTGAGCAGAAAACGTGAATTTGGTCAATTTTGAATTGTTTTTAACTTTTCCAATGTATTTCGAGAGAAGAAGAGAACTTCGATCAGAGTCAGAAAGGAAAAGGTATATTCGATTAAAAATATCAAACTTTTAACCAAATTTTTGCATATTTTTGAAACTCCACGTTCTCAGTTTTCAAAATTCAAATACTCATAACTTTGGCAAAGCGGTAAGATACGTTTTGTCTTATTTCCTTTGAAAAACAACATATTTGAGTGTCAAATGATGCTGTGATTTGAGCATAGACAGCCTGGTCGATGTGAAATGAATGATGTCATAGATTCCGAATTTTTTTAAATACTTGAATTTCGGACAGCTGTCATAAATTTTGCCAAGATTGATAAAGTTAACATAAATTTAAAAACTTTTATGTAAATATTCTTTTAGACATTTCCAAAATGCCGGAAGACGAAGATATTAGCGCGTCGGCCCGCATGACCAACGATGATTTTCGAAAGCTGTTGATGACTCCAAGAGCGTCTGCTCCATCCTCTACACCTTCAACAGTTCCTGGAACTCTTCGCGATGCGAGCGCAAAAACTGCACAAACACCTATCATTGGTGGCAATAATCGGGCCGAACTTCGGCGGAAAAAGAAAAGCTTTTACGCCAAGTTAAAAAAACAAGAAGAAGATAAAATGGCAGAATTGGCTGAAAAATACAGAGACAGAGCGAAAGAACGTAGGTCAGGAACTAGTCAAGATTATCAAACAGAGGAAACTATAAACAGCGCGAGTGCTTATCGAGCCGTTGCTCCTGATTTAAAGTCGGGCATGGATGCTGCTGAACTCAGAAGGCAGTGGATCGAAAATTCTAAATTCTTGGGTGGAGACATGGAGCATACTCACTTGGTAAAAGGGTTGGATTTTGCCCTTTTGCAAAAGGTAAATAGTAAATGATAAACATATCACTTTTAAGGGTGGCCACTGGACTTTATTTTAGTTTGTACTTTTAGTGATTTTCGATTAATAAAAACTTCGTTAAATCATTGAATGATAATTATCTTTAAATTAAAAAATACACGACAGTTTTAAATGCACGGTTTCGAGGTATCATTACAAGTTTTCCATTAAATTAAATTATTTAGAGATATACATTAAATATATTTTGTTAATAAAATATATTTTAAATCCCTGGATTAGTTTAAAGTTCATAAACAGATAATCTCATTATTCATTTTGCATTTTAAACCGTAAATTCGTATTTTAAAGAAAATTGATAGTTAAATATCTTTACTCTGTAAAATTGAAATTCTTTTTTGTTTTACATTTAATAAATCTCACAAATATTTTGTTTCCCTTTTAATTCGTCTTATTGTTTATGCTTCCATTTCAAAATATTGCAGCTGTTAAAGCCTATAATTTTGTAATTGTACAATTTGTAACATTTTCAAGTGGAAGCTTTCTTAATTCGAAATGTTCAGTTCAGATTTTATTCGATGTTGTCAAATTCTTTCTTTCTTTATTTTTTTAAAATTTCCATGGGTCTACATAATAACCGTTTTCAATTCTAAATTCATCATTTGTTAAAAATCTTCAGTTTAAATTTATTTATTCTTGAATTTTAATGTCCTGAAATTAAAATTGTTTCATGTAGTAAAACATGCAGTGTTAATTGTGCGATTTCAAATCCTTTAATTGTTATATTTGAAATGTTTGAACCTTAAATTGTGTGTTTAAAAATTCCTGATGACTTTAGAGAATTTTTTCTTTAAAGGCATGTGACACACAGAAATATCTATTTACCGACCTTACTTTTTCAGTTTACTGGACTTTCTTGGAACTCAGAACTTTTTTTGTGAATAAAATTTAAAAACTGGGATCATTTTTGACATCTTTTCTTCGTACCTTGAAATTTTTTGAACCTAGGAACTTTTTTCATGTATAAAATATCGGCCTCAAACTTCGATAAATGCAAGAGCCGACAGTAAATTACGTTTCTGTTTGTCTTTTACATGTCGCAAATATTTTAAGTATAAAAAAGTTCTTAGGTTCAACAAATTTCAAGGTTATATCAAAAAATGGTCCCAGTTAGTTTCTTTGAAAATAATTTTTAGCAAAATTCCCACTAGAGTTGAAAATTTATGATAATAAATATGAAGCACAAAAAAGCCCTAAATTTTAATAACGATAAAAAAAGCAAAAAACCAGATCCACCTTTCTTAGTGCTTCTTATTTATTATTCCAAATTTTAAACTCGAAGTGACGCTTTGTATGAAAATAAGTTAGGAAGTAAAAAGTGCCGGTAAGGTAGAAGTCTGGTCGTGTGAACCACTCATCATATTGTCTTAAAGAAGGAAGTGCCTCATCTTAATCTTTCATTTATTCTTCTATTTCTCAAAGAATTTGAGTCGTCACCCTTTTTTTGGCTAAATTATTATCTAATTCTCTATATAATTTAATGATTAAATAACACCCTTTTCCCTACTTAGGTTCGAAGTGAGATAAAGAGTAAAGAGCAGGAACAGGAAAAGGAAATGGAAAGGCTGGTGAAGCCGAAAGAGGAAGAACAAGAAGAGAAGGAAAAGGAGAAAGAAAAGGAAAAGGAGGTTAAAAAGAAAGAGGAAGAGCTTTTATTTAAAACAAAAGTCGGTCGCAACATTCACAAAACAATAATGACTATGAGATCAAAAACAATCGAACGCAATGAGCTATTCACTCCCGGCAGAATGGCTTACGTTATCGAGTTGGATGACGAGAATGCAGAGGTAGACATTCCCACAACTCTAATTAGGAGCAAAGCAGACGTTCCGACTGTCGATGCGACTCCAACATTGACAACTAACGACATAGTTATCAACAAATTAGCCCAGATTCTCTCGTACCTTCGCCAAGGAAGTAGACATGGAAAGAAGGGAAAGAAAAAGGGTAGAGGGGATGAAATGAATGAAATGGATATTGCCCCTAAGCCACCACAAGATGATAGTATTTATGGTGATATTGGTGATTATGTACCAATTGCTGCAAAGAGCGATTCGCACCAAAAATCTAAAAAGAAGGCAGCACCCTATTTCGATAAACCGCTTGAGACAGAATTGGAAAATGAAAAAATTAATGTTCCAAGATTGCCAATCGCAATGGTGGCACAGAGTTCGGCAGCTAGCGGGGGTCTGCATTTGGATAGAACGCCGAAAGAGGGCTTTTTACTCAATAAACTTATTGCAGAACCAGAAGGATATGCGGAATGTTATCCCGGCCTTGATGAGATGCAAGATGCAATTGATGATTCTGATGATGAGGTAGATTATACGAAAATGGATCTTGGTAATAAGAAGGGTCCTATTGGTAGATGGGATTTCGATACTCCAGAGGAATATAGCGAGTATATGAATAACAAAGAAGCACTGCCAAAAGCTGCCTTCCAGTATGGTGTGAAAATGGCGGATGGAAGGAGGACGAGGAAGTTTAATAAGGAGAAGAATGAGAAGGCTGAATTGGATCGAGAGTGGCAGAAGATACAAAACATAATGAATAAAAGGAAACCTTCGGGCAATGCGGATTCTGATCGAGAGTTCAAAGTTCCGAGATATTAAGGACATATTAAATTTGATAGTTCTTAATGTATATGTTTGTAAATCGGAAACTAAAGTAGGTGAGGTGATACAATATAGAATATGTAGTGATTAATTAAGACTAAAAATATGTTTTAAATATTTTATTATTAATTCAAATTATCTATTCAAGATTGTGTGCTCTGTTAGGGTATTTTCTAATTTGAAGATTCAATTAAGCTTATTATTATGAATAAAGTTGTTCGAAGTGTTTTGTGATGAGATAATTACATAAGCGAATTCATGCAATTATTTGAAACACGGATTCATACTTCACTGAATTATGGATGTATTTAAATAAGAAATGTGTACGTTTTTTAGTATATGTATTACATAGCAATGCAAAAATATAAAAGATAAAGGATTTTTCATTTGCTTCATTTGTTATCATTCTTAGCATCACTGAAATACGTATTCAGCAAGTGTTTGATACCCTGTAAAATATTATAAAGTTACTAAAAATCCAATCAATGCTTTGAAATCCAATAAAATACCTTTAAAAAATCTGTGAAATAAAATAAAATCTGATGAAATTTAATAAAATCTTGGATAATTTATTGAAGTACGTTGAGTGCTTTTAAAGTCATTGAAATATAGTAAAATCGGTTTTAAATCCCTGAAAGTATTTCCAACAGAATCTTACGAAATCCTTGAAATTCCTTAACAGCGCATTCAATTTCAACAAATCATTCAAATCCATGAATATTCCTTGAAATCTTTTTTAAATGGCATAACGTCTTTTAAGATATCCTAAATTCCTTACAAATCTTTGAAAATGCCGTGGAATATTTGAAAATCTTAGAAATTTTTCAATTTTGGTGAATATATTATTTGGAATCCATTTAAATATGATAAAGTCCCGCGAAATTACATAAAATCTTATGATATATTCATGGAAATATTAAAATTACTTGGTATCCCAAAGATTCATTTAAATACCTTATTAATCTCTTTTAAAACCCACTGGAATCTTCAAATATCCAAAAATATTTCAAATCTATTGAAATCCACACTTTTTTATGACTAATTAAGTTCTCTTAATTTTAATTGTGTCGGGGCTAAAAAAATGTTCGTTAAAGGGTTGGATGCTCTCAAAATTCTGTATAAAATGAGCACAGGATGAAGCAGATTTGTCCCTTTTTAAAGTGTTATAGATATTTCAAAATAGTGTAAATTTCATTGTTTTCTTAAATTTGAAATAACTTCCTCAAGAATAAATGTTTTTTAACGTTCTTGTGCTCATTTTAAAGCTCCTTTTTCACAGTATTGCTGCAGCCTATGAGCATGTCTGTAAATCTAAAAAATCCTATTGCAGTATCAAATAGAAAAAATGTGAAAAAATTATATCTATATGCAAATAAAAATTTAATGAATATATATTTTAAGGGGTTTTATAGAAATTTTATGGTAGTATGTTTGATATATTTACAAACTAGAAAAAGTACTTTAAAATCAACACTATTTTTGCAATGTCTACTAAAAACTAGAAACATTGGCTTCACCCTGGGCTCATTTCATACAGAATTTTTAGAGCATTCAACCCTTTAAAGATAAAATTTTGTAACTCTAACATTATTAAAATTAAGAGAACTTAGTTAATCATTAAAAAGAGGTGGCCAGGGACTTTTTCATGGCAGTTAATTGAAAAAATTTTAAGCTCTTAAAAATTCTTTGGAATTTTTTTGAATAACCTGAAATATTTTAAATTTCTTTCAGTTATTGAAAATTCCTTGGAAGTTTTTAAAATATCCTGAAATCTTTCAAATTGTTTAAAGTCTTTAGAAATACCTCGAAATATTTGGAAATATTAGAAATTCCTCAATTGCGTTATGAAATCCCCTGGAGTATATGAACATTTCTTTAGATCTTTAAAATTCCTATGAAGTTGCTTGCAATCTCATAAAATTTTGATAATTTTCGTAAAATCTTTGAAATGATGTTAAGTCCCTTAATTAATTCTTTTAAATCCCTAGAACTGCTTTAAAATCTTTAGAACTTTGAATATTCTCTTTTGAAATCTTTCAGAAAAATTTCTTCGAACCGTTTTTAGGATCGATTGGTGAACCCTAGCCCGTTTCTGATACTCAGGTATTAAATAAACGAAAACAAAACTTACGGTGGTGAACAATCATGTTTAATATTTAATAAGTATTAATCACAAGGGGCTTGTTGGCTATTAGGAAACTATAAATTAAGATCCACTAACTGAATATAAACGTCTGCTAAATGAAGTACGTATTTTTCATCACCTAACTTACAAAAATAATATTTAATTTGTTTATAAAATATAAATAACATTGGATAAACATTTAATTTAAGGAAATATAAAAAAGTAAGGTAGCGAGAAGAAGTTTACGAATTTTTCTAATGTAGATCTTAAAAAAATAAAAATCTGTCTCTGAAACCTAAGAACGTGAAAATTGTTATGAAAAATATCACAAAAACAGAAAATCTCGAAGCAGCAGATGGAATTGTATGTTCATTGTCGTCGGCTGAAAAATTTCGGCCGTATATTCCGAAAGCCATCAAATTTTTTTGAGGTCCTCTTAGGCTGAGGGAAAGGAAGTCATAGTCAAGGTTGTTCATAGCGAAAGATTTAAAATTAAAGTCGCTAGGGTTTAAAGGGAGAAGATTTGTTTGAAGAGAAGTCGGCATGTTGAGTAAAGTAACATTTTCTCTTCGGGGCAGAACTGTTAAAATTTCAAGATTTTCGAAGATGACCCAATCTTTGAACGTTTCGTTGACATCAAACTTTTGGCTGCAACTAGTTAATGAATCATCGGTACAAGTCATTAAGCCACAGATATGAACTCCTCTCGTCACTTTCCCGAAATATCTCACTCCAGTTATCGCACCAAATCGGTATCTAAAATTTGTTCAACATTAAAATTCCTGATTGTTGAAAGAAGAATTTCTAACTTTCTAAGTGTTTTTACAGTGGTATATGATTTTAAATTAGGTACAGCAAGTCATTGCGAATAAAAATGTTTGAAAACTTAAAATGTGACATTTAATTTGAAAATGTTCGAAATTGAACTATTTTATATTGTAAAATTAGAAGCATTATAAAACTTTCCGTTTGGAAATTGTATCTTTAGTATTTTAAACTTAATTTTTTTTTCAAAGTTAGAAATTCAGGATTTTTAAGCGCAATTTTATATTAAAAGGATTCAAATCAACACATCTGATTTAAAATTGCTCAACTTAAAAAAATTAAATAACGCCATATTTTAAGCACTTCTAATTCAAATAATTTGTTTGAAAGCAGAAAAAGTAAAAAATAGGGTGGCTCAAATATTTTACCCTTAAAAATTCCAATTTCACCCTGTTTTGTTCACATTTTCGGAAAAAGAAATTCTAAATCTTTTTTAAAAACAGTCAACATTAACCCACGTCCTCAGGTTTTTAAAATAACTATAAGATTGTAAATGAAAAAAGAAGTACTTGTTATTAACTTTTTGTAAATAAATTTAGTCTCCTCTTAAGAGTTGTAATTTAGTCTCCTCTTAAGGGATGTTCAAGAAATAATGTTCAAACAACGACGTTTTATTTTGACTTTAAAACCCCTTTGCATTGTGCCCCGAAAATGCCCCAAGAAATTAAAAATAACAGTTTATGTTCATGCCAAAGACGGTATTTTTCGGAATTTTTCCAACACACATTATTTTTATTAAATAGACGACACGTTTCAAAATATTTTTCAGCTTATTTCTATTTGTTTAAACATTATTATTTGTTGAAACTATTTTTTCCGCTGTACATCGTGAAAAGATATTTTGTGGAATTAATCATACGAGTAATAGATATTGAGAGAGAAGTTATTCTAAGTGATATTTTCCGTGCAAGAATATTTGCAATTACTTAAACAATTAATAACCACTAACTTCTGCTTTTTCATAGGAAACGTGGAGAAAGTTCTAGTTTTTTTTATCTCTTGCACTTTGTCGCTTATTATTCAGTATGTCTCAAAACTTACTGCCTAATTTTTAAATCAATAATCAGTGTTTTAAATATTTGTTTGCAGTTACGTTTTTTATTTTTCATATCGCTTTTGTTAAGATAAGAAAGTACTGATTAATAAGTGGCATAATGTACGTTGTAAGAAATTCGAAAAAACATAATTTTCTCTATCTTTCCTATAAAAAAGAGCAAGTTATTTTAATGGGTTATATAGTTTTAAACTGTCTTCGACAAAAAACATCACTCTTAGCATTTGTTAACTGCATCATTAATTCCAGAAAATAATAACATTTCACGATTTGATGGAAAAATACAAAAATGTAAATTGTTTAAATCAATGTGAAATATGGTAAGCAAAAATATAATTGTTGATATTCATGAACAATATTTATAAACAGTTAAAATTAAGATGAAAAGTACTTGAAAACTTGTCACTTATCAAATAAACATAAATTTGGTTAAAGAAAATATTGAAAAATCTGCCATTATCCGGGCAAATCATCATCGCGCTGCGCGCGCGGCATGCTACGCTCGCAAGTTTGAGCACGCCTAATCTGGGCCTAGTACTTTCACATGCAGTTTCTCTTTTGTACGTGCTTCAGTAATGCTCCAAGAAATAAAAAAGCCGTACTACGCGTTTTTCAGAAAATAAGATTTTTTTATTCCTTACGATTAATAATCTCATTTTTTTCGACAATGACGCAAAAAGATCAATAGCAGCTCATAGTTCAAAATTTTACAGCTTCCTGCAGTCTATGAAACTGTACCCTCTCCAGATGATAGTTCACTATGCAAAGAACGTGTTCCATGAGATTATTGATGTTCGTGAGCTTCAAAGTATAGAAAAAGGGTTTTTATCTCTAAAATTTAAGAAATTTTTATCGATTAAAAACTAATTTTTCTCGAAAACTATGCAAAATTTAAATAGCAGTCAATAGTTCAAAATTGTTCACCTTTCTGAAATTTATGAAAATGTACCCTTATCAAATGTATATTTTCTGTATTTAGAACAAACATAGGTTGGTTTTTATTAATTTGTTCAATATTCTTTTTTAATTAGTTCAAACACACTAGGTGAATATCTGGTAAGGGTATCATTTTCATAGATTTCAGGAAGCTGAACAATTTTTAACCATGAATTGCTATTTATATTTTGCGTCGTTTTCGAGAAAAATGAGATTTTTGATTGTTAAAAATTTAAAAAAAACTTTTTTCTTCAGCAGGCGTAGTACGATTTTTATTCTTACTTGGCTCAAAATAACCGGGAGCATCCCCGAAACACGTACAAAAGAGAAACTCGATGTGCAAGTATTTTTGGGTTGAACTTAATCGAAACGAACCGTGATCATACTTGCAATATTAACATGTTTGTGTTCACAATAATACATTTTTTTTTTGAAACTTTGGAAAACGATGATAAACGTGAAAACAAAAAATAATTACCTATTACGGTTTATATAGTTTAAAAAATTATGAAGCTGATAAAACAGAAATTAACTTTTTATTATTTCAACCAGAGATAGGTTATTTACCTCCGCATAAATGCTTCTAATCGTTTCCAAAAGTTATAGGGAACAATATATATACAATACAAAGTGGAACGCATGTGCACCACTAGTGCGCCGCACATGATGCCCATCACGATGTGCGGCGCATATGTCTCGTTCCTACGCGCCCGTCACAAAATGCGTCGCATATACCTCGCACTATGCACGCACCACGTACCTGCGCATGTGGTGCAAGTAACGCACCTCGCGTGTTCGATATCTAGGCTTTTTTATTTGATTTTTCCGAAAAAATATAACAATTTGTTTTTATTTATTTAAAACAGTTGTTCATAACAAAAAAATTATGACAAAATGCAAGCTTTTTCGGAAAAATCAATATCGTTCTCAAAATCAGCAGGTGGAAATCTATAGAATATGACTGTATTTTTGAGGGGACCTCTTATTTTAAACGAAATCACAGCCAGCGACAGGACACATTCTCATCACGTATCTCGTGCTTCGCGGTCGATTAAAATTTGTCGGAAACACGAAATAATAAAGCACGCATTTTATTTCTTATTATAACTTTAATATTTGTTTTTTATTTTGCATTAATCCATGTTCGAAGCTACCCTAAAAAATGTATCATTTCAATACATGTATATTATTTCCTTGTATTGCCTTTATATTTAAAAAAAGTGCTCATCCTATAAATAAGGTCAAAAGATACTTTTTAGATCTAATTTAGGCGAACAATGTTGTTATGTATTAAAAATTTATGGTATCTTGTGTTGTTTATCTGGGCATTTAATTTGTTTATTTTTAATGTTACTTTTGACAATTAAAACGAAAATTACGCACCCTATCAAAAAATTGTGTCGTTTAAATAAAAAATAATTTTTACGTCAATGTTTTTTTCTGTTAAAATGTAAACAAAAAAAAACCCGTTCGATCAAAAGTCATTTATAACAAATTTGTAAACTTTTTTGGCCTAACAACTTTTTTTATTCCTTTTCTTCACGCCTGGTGCCGTTTTGTCAAAAATTAAAATTTTTTTCTAAATTATTTTGTCTTATTAAAACAAAACCAACGCGTCCTATAAAAAAATTATTTTTGTCCAACCCCCCTTGAAAACTAGCCATTGCATGCTTGTGAAGCAGGTGTAATGTGGCTGCTTCCAGCCCAGCGACGTTCGCACATGCGCACTCCGCCGCCGGGCCGACATGAAACTTTACGCCCGCTACATGAAACTTTATGCCTGATACACAACATTTACACCCGGTATACACACACTGCACCACGCAAGTGAGAATATAGAGAAAATTATATTTACCTTTAAAAAAATTGCAGTACTGGACCCCACAATCTCCCTTCTGCTAAGTATATACGCTACTTCTTCCTTTCACTTATAATTTAAAATTTTCAAGAACGCTAAACGTCTATTATCTTCTTCACATGCTTGTTTTCAAGGAGGTTGTGACAAAAAGTAGCGTGCGCATCAAGGCCGTAAAGAGGGCTATTTTGCCACGTGTGACTGCCGAACTCGCTTCGCTCGGGTGGCAAGTTCACACTCGTCAAAATAGCCTTCTTTACGCCCTTCATACACAATGTACTATTGTAACAAATTTTCAGATATGTTTTAGGTAGATATATTTTTTCAATTTTTTGCCTATTTTAACTACCCCGTGTTTCCATAACTTGAAGTAAAATTCTTCTTAATGTTATTTTTTTATAATTAAAAAAAATATATGCGTGTCCTATCAAAAATGATTAACAACAAATTTGTAAATCTTTTTTTAGTAAAAAATTATTGTTATCCATTCATTTTTGTTTTTATCTTTCATAGTGTGACTGCAAAATGCAAATTTTTATTTTTAATAACATCTTTCAAGACTAAAACAAAATAGTGCGTCTAATCAACAAAATTTTCTCTACAAAATTTATTCCATCTTTTTAAGAAGAATAATTTTGCTTGTGATCATTTTGTATATACATTATAGTTCCGCTGAAAAATTTTCGACGCATAAAACCAGAACCGTTAGTCAAAAATTTCTTGGTAGCAAATTCGTGCTTTCTTTTCTGACCTTAAAACAATGTGCCAAATAGCAATTTAATCGGAAAATTCCTCCGAAAGTTACCGTAACTACCGCTATTTTGAATTTTTTGTGCATTTTCCGCACACAAACATAGGGGGTTGGGAGGTTAGCGTTACAATTTACTGAGTGGAAATTATTCCTTGAACATTCTTTAAGAAATGACTAAACTTTTATTTAAAAAATAGGAAATATATTTTTCAGGTAAGCGAAAGGTAAGTAAAACATTAAAAATAAAACATTTTTTTTTTACACTCAAGAATTTTAAACAGCAATCCTTAAAAATGTAAGTACACATTTGCTATTTGAATCGTTAAAATGTAAACAAAAATTCATGTTTCACTTTAAATTATTAAGAAGTAAACAAGTTTTTTCAACCTTTGAACTTTAAACAAAATAATAGATAATTTTCTTTAAAAAAAATAATACATATGAGGACGAAATAACAGGGTTTGGAGGGGAAAAACTATGTTTTTAAGAATCTTAGTATTCTAAATAATAATATTGTTTAAAAAAGAGTAGCGTTTTGTTCAGGAACGAATTAATTTAATTCAAATTCATTAGTTTCTAAATTTTTGTAAAAAGCGATGACAAAAAAGTTTGTTATAAAATAACACTTTTTAAAACAAAATATGTTTCCTATTTTTAAATCTTTTTATTAAAAAAAAACATTTTTAATTTAAAAACTGAAAAATTCTAAATACTAGAACTTGAAAATCAAGCAATTTTAATTTGAAACATTCAAAGTTGATCCTTTTTATCATTTAAAAGCTGGAAATTAAAAAAATTACAAATTTGCCCAATCATCTAAAGAGTTTTAAGTTGAAAGCTTTTATCGCTATAATAACATATAGCATGATTTAAAAACAGTACTTCTGATCAAAAATCAATTAGTTTTTTCCAGGATTTTATTACTACTTTCAACTTGTAAATTAAAATTAAAAATATCGGAAACAAGGATCACATTTTTTTGTCAGAATGCGTGTTATTATCGAAAAAATTGACGTATCTCCTCTTAAAATAAAAACTCATTATTTATCGTAATGTAAAAATTTTTGAGATTCAAAAATAAAATAAGTTACAATTGGAAACATAAGACATTTAGAATTTGTCTTAACAGATGTTTTACCATTCCGGAAGTATTCAGAGTGAATTTAAAATCACTAATATAACAAATTTGCACCATTTTGGATTATGATAATTGCAAAATCATCATAATTTATTTTTTCTAAGAACTCACTTACCTATAATATTTTTCTCTGTTGTTTACAACTGTCATGTTGTATTGAGCCTTATGGTTAAAATAACAACAGAAATCATCTTTGCAAAGTGTAAGAAATTGGTCCATTTCAGGTTCCAAAAGTTTGGTCGTATATGAAGACAATTCATCAAACCAAAAACTACTGTGTTTCGTCAACTTGTCTTTAATAGTAGATACCTCATTATCCGTAAATTCATACAAAATGGTCTCATTCTTCACTATATCGCTTCTTACACCATTCCTCACTTTTGGTACGTTGGCAATCAGTACAACATTTTTTAATGTTTCAGACCGAAAAACGCCTGGAAATCTCTCGTATGTTCCAGAAAAAATACCACTGCCTGTTGTGCCAGTGGATGGATTGTTATATCCTGAAGATAGCAAATTAACATTATTCGCGTAAGACCAAGCTGCCAGAACTTCTACAGCAACTAAGAATGGTAGCTCGTCGAACCACTGCACAGACAGGACGAAATCTGCAACTTGATGTTTATTCAAAAGGTCCAAGGCTGGTTTTTCATGTAAGATGTCGAAGCAGATTAATTGACCAAATTTTACTCCAAAGTCTGTTTCGAAAGTCGAGATCTCAGGTTTGGAAGTCACATTTATTCCGGGCTCAAGAAAGAGATTGTATTTCCGGTAGCGACTGATTATTCTTCCAGTTCGGTCAAAAACGATATTCGAATTGTAGAGGTTTATCTTGTCACTTGAGCAATTCGTACAGTCTTCTTTTTCTAAATGATTCATCACAAGGTATGTGTTGTACTCTTTTGCTACACATGACATAATTTCCAGCGTCTAGAATAGGAAATTTCATTTACAAGTTTTCACGCAGATTTTTGTCCTTATTAAGAGAATTTATTGTACTAGAAATGAGTATGGGACCAGCTCTTTTCCTATGATTCCTCAAGATCTTTTAATGTTAATTTATATGAGAAATATTTTTTGATATTGCAAAATAGTGCAAATTTCAATTTTTTACAGATTTTAAATCATCATTATTGTGTAATTTATTGCTAGTATGGTGCAACCTTCTCAGCATGAGATATCGGCGGGGTATACCATTAATCTGCAGAATATCCTGGACATATTTCAGGAGATCCTAGGGATATTGCGAATAATAACGCCCAAGGCGGAAATCTCTATATCCCTGGAATGTCCCATGGACATCTCTGAATATTCTGAATATATGCCAAGAATGTCCTCAAGATATCCTAATTCAATAATTTAGCATATTCCTGGACATTAAGATATATCTACTGCCAATTATGTGTATACTCAATCGCATGAATAAAATAACTCGTCATATAAGACTATAGGTATACATAGCTATCAGTGTGCAAAACTGTCGCGCAATAATAAGTGGCGTTTAAACAAAAGTCAACAATTTCTCCAATATTCGTGCTGGATTATAATTTATTCTCATTCATATTATGTAAACCAACGCGGTATATATTAATTCGATTTTTTTGATCATAAAAACTAATTTTGCCGTTATTCTGATAATGAAAAGTGCGATCTCTAAACGGCGCAATTTCGTGGTTAAAGATACAATAACAAACAAGTTTTATATTTTCAGAAATTGGTTAGTTCTTTAATGTAAGTAGGCCGTTATTGGGTTTGAAAGTGATTTGCTCTCATTTTTTTATAATTATACTCAGATAGAATTTGAAAGGAACCGAATATTCGAGATTTACATAAAGAAGTATCCATTCCACAAAAATAATTGGATTATAGTCTATATCCCGTACAGGACATTGAGTGGATATTGAACGCGGATATCCCGTGAGCTTTTTGGAACATTTTTCAGGATATCATTTTGATGTGAAGGAAGTATCTGCAAATTGCTAACTTTTGGAATATAAAGCTTGCGAAATTTTTTATATTTTTCCTATGAGAGAAATAATTTTGTAAAATATATTAAATAAGTGATCTGACAATCCCTTTTTAACTTAATCCCTATTTTCCCCCTAAATAAAAAATAAATAAAATAATAAATATATTTCGTAAACAATTTATATTCTGATTTTGCAGATTTTAAGGACATCGTCGACAAGGAAAAAATCACTAACGATTCAATCGAAAACAGGGACAATATAAGGAGATTTTTCGCGAAAATAGGGGAATAAATTGCGTTTAAAATAAGATTAATTTTTATACTATATTAAATTCGGTTATAAACGCTTTATTCTCATAAATAAACATTAATTTTCTACCAAAGAATTCTTTGGTGGAACATTTTTTGGTATTCTAACAAAAACAACTTTTAATAAAAAATAAAAAAACAGTTGAATAGCTCTAAAGAATGAACCTTAAATAAAAAATAGTTGCCTTTTGTTATTGGGTCCTATTAATTCAGTTCGAATTTAAGTGGAAAATATTGAATGTATAATATTGAGTATATAATTTTCAATAATAAGCTATTTGGATTACCTTTTGAACTTTTGTATTTTCATCTCCACAAGGTGTCACCTTTTCTGTAGGATTAGGAACATAAGAAGCCAAAGGTGCCTTGTATTTTCGCCATTCTTCTTCTGACTGGTTAATTTTTTTATCAAAGTTAATTAAAGCAGATTCTGGGAATACAATAATGTCTAGATTCTGAAAAAATATATTGTTTTGAAATTATTTCTAGATATATCAGTGTTTGTTTTAAATATTTCAATCGAGGGGTTCACAATTCGACCGATGGAGTGTACAATGACTCTAAAAGATTTTAGTGACTATATGTGAATTCAAGTGATTTCACGCCAGTGTCTACAGAGAATGTTTACACTTGACTTCACGAGTTGTTAACCCCTCAATTATAATTATTTTTTTTAAAGCATAAGTCCATGGAATTTAATAATTGTAAATTTTCAAAATCTTCAATTACCACAGTTGAAAATCCTCAATTTTAAAACCTTAAACTTATCTCTTAGAAAAGATTCAGTACTTATTTCGAAATATTCTATCCGAAATGCAGTACAGAGCAATTTTAATAATGATATATTTACGATCTCTTGCTCAGTTTTCAAAACAGAAGCAAAAAGTTGTTTTATTATTATTAAAAAGTTTTATTATTATTATAAACGTTTTCACAGGCTTAAGAAGGTTCCTGCCCAACATGTCGATGGCATTTTTGGTTTAGAGTTAGATTTTTATATTTTTAGAATAGTTTGCACGGGGCTGTCCCGGTATATATCATCAGTCACGGACGCATTTTTACAATGCAGTCAAGTGATCTGATGAGTGCAGTGTGCCACCAACATATTGGACAAAGCCTGGGGTTTTACCCCATCAATGAAGGACTGGTTTGCAGTCAAGTGCACGATGGGGAGACCTGCAGCTTAAGGTGGGTTCCGAACCACCAGAACCTCGGTGAAGGTACGTAGAAAAATTTCCAGAGGTACCGGCTCAGGGATCGAATTATACATAATGCATACATTAATGCATTCTATTACCGCTATTAAGCTTTATACCCTATAATTGGCTTCGGATTTTTTAGCATTATTTTCAATACATAAAAAATAAAATAAATAAATTTATGATTGAAAGCGTTCAGAAATAACAAAGAGTTGTATTTCAATCTTGAACATGTCTAAAATTTCAAAATTCCGAAAACAGTATAATTTAAAAATTTGCATGCATTTAAAAATATTTTCTAATTAAAATTGTAATAGTAATAAAAGCAAAGGTTTTGTATACATAGGTACTTTCTGATTGAAAAAATTAATTTTTGAGTCATTAGGTGTGTAAGATTTTCTTAATTTCACATGAACATGTAAACATGTGTTCTTGGATTAAAAAATAATTCTTATTTTAATGCAAAGTAAACTCACAGAATTTAATTCTTTTGCCTTTTTAATAATAGTGGCATAATTAAGAGCATTTCCAAAAGCAGCAGCTTCAACATTCCCATTTATCGTGGTAGGATGATATTCAACTACAGCGCCTACATAGTGCGGCGATTCTGGATTACTCTACACATATTCAATGTACATTATTATTAATTAATATATTGATCATAAATTTACAAAAAGGCGCAATAACAATTATTAATTAAAACACTTCAAACAACGATATTAATTATAAAATAATTGAATGAAAAAAATGAAAAATATTTTATGGAGTTTCTATACACTTTTCATTCAATTTAAGCTGGACATTTTTAAGGATTATTCGAATCAAATTCTTGTTGTGTTTGTACTAAATCATCATTTTATGTATCATCAATAATAAATGTAATATGTTATAACTTATTATTAAATTACGACAAAAATAAATCTTACCTGAGATAGACTTGGTGAACAAAGAAAACAGAGAATGCTCAACAGTAACCAGCCTCGGATCTTTATATACATTTTAGGCTATAAATAAATTACGACTCAGTAAAATAAATCAGTCAAGACTAATTTTTCATTTATCACTGAAGAGCAAATTTGAACATATAATTTAGTCTAGACTTATTTTTTACACTGAAAAAAACTCAAAAACCCAGGGTATACATTTTGTTGCACCTTCTTAATTTTTTCTTAAAATAGGAAATTCGAGTATCAATTGTTACATGAACATTCAAATTTGAGAACATTGAGTCTGATTTCACATTTTGAGGATTGTGAGAACGTTAGACCCGCTGTGAACACAGGTTTGTTCTCAGCAATTATCTGCACCAAACGGATAATAATAAAAGTATATTACAAAAAAAATTACTTAGATGGGTTCTATGTTATGGTTAAAATCCCCTTAAGTAATTTAACCCGTTAACCGTAGGGGGGGGGGGGTCGATTTGACCCTGACCGTAATTTCACATCGGTGTCATCTGCGAATCAAGGAAGGAAGCCGGTCCTTACCCTCACCTAAAAAATTGTACTCTAGGATAGAAGCCTCACGCGTAGTTTCGAGTC
>JAAAKG020197889.1:0-23882 GCA_010014905.2 Druon quercuslanigerum | reverse complement strand
TATCCTTTTAACCTAATTAAGGAATTGATGATTTTTTGCCTGATTCGAATAGCGTTCATCACCTTTGTTTTTTTTTTAAAGCAATATTAAAAATTCAAATACACATCACTTTGTCGAAAACTTGTTTTTCACGATTCAGAAAAATAGGGATGCTTATTTTCCTCTTTAGAAAAAGAACATGTTTTGTACCTGTGAGATTTTTCCAAATGGATTCTTTCTAGACGATCTCATAATTGTGTACTGCAAAATTTTTAATTTAAGCAGCAAAAATGTAACAATTCTAATTGTAGTTCTTTAAAAATGTACATAATAGAAGCAATTGGTGTAAATGAGTTACTAATTTTAAACTAAAAACTTCTTAAAGGCATAGATGTTTCTATGAAATTAGCTTGTCAATATTAAAAAAGTTTCAAAACAAAATTTATAAGATTAAACAAAAGTATTAAAGTTTTACCATTTCAAATGCAGAATCAATTAAAACTAAAAGATCAAATATTCATGAAAAAAGAAATAATTATTGTAAAATATTTTATTATTGATAAACGGTGATAAAAAAAATTTAAGAAAAATGTAGGATTTAACGATTGAAAACCATAAATTTAAATATCTTAAAATGTAAGCTCCTGTTGTAGTTTTCGTAGCAATTTAACTTAAAAGATCTTATCTTACCTAAAAATTTTGCAATTTAAAAAATCTTTAAATTTGTTTGAAGTTGTCAAATTCTATATCAAAGTGGTTAAACTAGACAATTTCAAATTTTAAATGCAGAAGTCAGTGCAAATTGTTGACAAAATTATACGATATTTTTTATAGAGAATTGCATTATACCAGACCTGATCAGAACACGTACCACGATTTATTCTCACAACTAGGAATCTTGGAAACTTTATTTTTAAAACAATTAATGAAATTTAAACATTCTGGATCAGATCCTAATCACGAACAATTTTTAAGTGCTTTTGAAGTTATTGATAATAATAATATAAAAAATTTGTGATATATAATTAAATTTCAATAATTTTTGGTGATTTATAAATTTTTCATAAATATTCTAAATTCATATAATATCAACTATCGTATCAAAATTCTTCGATTTATGAAAGTTTGAACATTTGCAGGAGTGTGCAAATATTGACCATTTTTGGGTTTACAAATTTTCTTTAAAATTGTAAAGTATTTTGTAAATTCACTATAAATTTTAACAACTTTCTTAGTTTCGTGTTGAAAAAAAATCAAGTTTCCAGAATTCTTCAGTTTTTTAAGTTTTAAAAATTGTTGTTAATTTGTAAGGCCTTCGATCTTCGTCTTTTCCGCCAATTTTGATACAAATAGCTAGATTTTTAAAATTTTAAAATTTTGATAGTAAAAAATTTGTTAATGTTTGAAATTTACAAAAAAAACTTCAAAATTGTTGGCATTCAATAAATGTACGATAAATTTCGTAAGCTTTCGTAAATTAGTTTTAAGGTAAGAATAAAGTTACCGTATTTTTTTATTTTTAAAATTTGGACAATTTTTAAAAGTGCAAATACTGAGAATTATTATTAAACGTTAATGAATTTCAAAAATTTTGAAAAGTTAGCAAAATTTTTAAATATTCACCAATTTTAAATTTTATAAAGTTTTTGAAATTTTTGAATTTTTGAACGTTTTAAAATTCTTGAAATCCTCCAAATATAAAAAAACTCTGAATCGATAAAAATTCAAAAATTTCATAAAATATCAGATTTCTGAAATAAAAATAATTTCAATCTATTTCAGAACATTCTTTAAGTTTTTATTAAATAAAGACTTGATTGCTAATTTAAAAAAATCTTAGTTCATCTTAACATTTAAAAAAAAAGTTTCCAGAATTTCTCAACTTTCGAGATTTTAAAAATTGTTGGAAGTTTGCAAATACTAAAAGTTATTGAAAGCTTGAAAATTAAAAAAAAATGTAATAAATAAGCAAATTACCGAAAAGTACAATTTACCGAAAAGGACTTCGCTCGTAAGTTTGAGCGCGCCTAGGGCGCGCGACTGTTGGTTCTCGCACTTCGCGCTTAAGAAATTATTTCCCTTGCGCTCCGCGCTCGGTCTTTGTACATTCTTACAGATTTTTTTAAACTAAAGATCAAACCATCGACAGCAGTAATTTGGTGATAGTGAATTCTCTTTTGTTAAAGCTCCTTCGGCCTTAACGAACACATTATCATCGCCTATCTCGTGCATCGCACTCAAATTTTTTCTTTAAATCTTATATCATTTCTATAAATATATATTATTACAAAAAATAACATGCTAACATGCTAACCGAGAGTCATAGCTGGTTAGTGTTTTATGCTGAGATTTTTCAAGAAAATTTTTTATTTAATTTTAATTTATAAAAAAACACAGGCAAATCATAATAATAACTAAATCTTCTAGACACATGGTTTAAATTTAAATAAAAATCTAACCGACTGAGTCCTCAGATCTTAAAAACAGTTTTTAAAAAAGGTGGCTTCGCTGTGACTCTGAGTGTGTGAATTCCATGACCTATAAATGGGTTTGAATTTGCAATTAATTTGATGAAATCGGAACTTTTTTTTAATTAAATAAACCTAATTTAAAATTTAAAAAACGTTTTGAATATGGAAACGGGACATACAGCTCCAACTTGACTAAACAAATTTATTGTTTTTGCCACAACGTTATTAATAATTTGATCACAATAATTTCATTCTCGTAATGTTTTCGATTTGCAAATAAATCTATACCATTAGTCTGAAAGATATCGGTATTATTAGGCTTTTTCTATGTTTATTGATGAATTACGTGATAATGACATTTCATACACATTTACATACAGAGTTATGAACTATTATATCAGACTGACTTACCGGGAAAATTAATAAAAATTGTGGTAGTGAAGAGTAGAGACGCAATCAGGATCTTCATTTTTCCAGTTCTTCTAGAAAGTTTTTGTGTTCGCAGATTGAGAAATTTGAAATATTTTCACTGCTATATACTCTAAACAGTATCCAGCCACTCATTCATATGAAAAGACGCGTAACTTTCAAAACACTTAGAATGGAGAATGCGGCAGTAATACTACAAGGCAGAGGCAATGAATTATTTTTGAATCTAGATCAATGAAAACAGCAAATAAAGCAGATTTACCTGCACCGATTCTATGTAAAGACTGCACGGAACAACAAAAGTCTTCTTGACATCTGCTTTGGTAAATTTACATTTTGATGATAGGTGAAATTTTTGTCTCATAAACACTGTTGTTTTTTTGCTTTTGCCATCTAAATTGCCGCCCTACTAAGATAGTTTTTCAAAATTACTGATTAGAGCGATTACCTAAAAGTCCAAAAAAATACAATTCTTTATTTAAGTTATCTTTTTTTCAATGAGATAAATAATCTCCGAGCATAAATAGATAGCTTATAATATTTTTTTCATATTGAAGTCAGCGGATGACGAGGAAGGGATACACTAAGAAAAGTAAAGATCCCGGATGTACTATGCTTCACACTGTTTCATTACTTTAACTTATGATAAGACAGGAAACCTTCAGAAAGATTAAAAAGGAGAATGTGGCAGTCACCTTCGAATCTGCTTTTTCACTAATAAAATATCCGGATCCGTAAAGAAAAATTTTCCTAGGTTTAGTCTTTTCTAACAATGGCATTCCATAGAATAAATTTATTTATTTTTTAGTTTATTGTTAAGAAAAGCTTTTTCTTAAGTTTGATAAATATTTATATAAATGAAGACCCTTAATAAGCATACTAATTCAGTTTAACATTTTTTATTAATCTATAACAAGGGAAAACTCTTTATTTTTCTGTTATTTTCTTATGCGATGAGCCATTATTTGTTCGCAGATCTTTAAGCGCAAAATTTTTTATATAAATACACGCCTCTTTGATTAAAATTGCAATTTTGTATAGAAAATTAGAAAAATGTAATTATATTTTCTTATTTTTCTTCACTCTGTTCAAATAATGAGAAGGCAGTATTTCTAAATTGGAGACAGTCTGCGTTAATGTCGTACAATAAGCTTTTTTCCACTATTTAATTAGGAAACATCTTAACAAATCGAATTATTAATTTTCTACTTATCATTAGTGGCTTACTTTTTGCTGATTCTATCTGTAAAATTAAACTCGTGATTAGGTTAATTTAACCAACTTTGATTTCGAGAAACTTCAAGGTATCTTTTGCAAATAACTTTTATTTATTATATTTATATTTATCCATATTGATCTCGTATTGGTTCATTGTCAGTTCAGGTTTGTCTGTTCTAATAATGGGATTCCATAAAAAAAATTTATTTATTATTAATTTTATTTTTATTAAAAGCTCTTTTTTCAGTTTGGTAAAAATTTATATAAATCAAGACAGGATAAAACTCTTTACTTTCCTGTTATCTTCTTATGCGATGAGCCATTATTTGTTTACAGACTTTTAAGAAATATATTTTTTATATAAATTAAATTTATATAATAATTTGCAGTTTTGTATAGAAAGTTAAAAAAATGTATTTGTTATTTTATTTTACTTTACATTGTTCAAATAATGAGAAGGCAGCATTTCTAAATTGGAAACAGTCTGCACCAGGTTTACAATTTCATAGCATGACCGTATTCTTTTAACAGTGTTGATAATGCTACACGATTGCTTTGATTGATTTAAAATTTCTATTTTTTACGGTTTTAATTTTTATGACCTTTGCTGGCTCCCTTTTTTCTAATTCAATCTGTAAAATTTAACTCTAGATTAGGTTTATTTAATACATTTTAATTTCGAGAGAACTCAAATTATCTCTGGCATAAGGGAAAAAGCTATATAATTAAAATAACCTCCTTTGGGAACTTAATTTCATACATATTTAAACCGATTCTAATTGGAGGAAAATAATTTCTACAAAGTTTGTTAAACAATTTCAATTTTCTATGGATGGTAAAAAACATATACAAAAAAAATGTTAATTCTTAAAAAGGTGAAAAAGTAGCTCATGAAGATCCTTGAATATGTTCACTTAATTTATATATTTGTGCATACTGACCCCATAATGATCCATTATCCTTTTAGGATTGTGAGAAATTCTTATTTTTCTGAACCGTTTTCAAAAAATGGGAAGGCAGTTTTTTCAAACTGGAGACTAGGTCACATTCTCAATTTTATAATGTGACTTTATTATTGTTTCAATAGAGGTAAAAATGTATCACCATCACATAATTTGGATACATTTTTCTATTCTCATGGTTTCCATGTTCATCGCTTATTAAAATAATTATATAATTTCTAAATAATTTTCTTTTAACAAAGTAATTAGTTTTGTGCTATTCAATTAGAGAATATCTAAAAAAATCTAATAAGTAACTTTCTACCAATCTTTAGTACTTATTCTCCTGGTACCTGATACAGAAAGTAGATATTTTTGTAATTTATATTTTATTCTCTGACATAAAATAAACTTTTATACTCTCGTAACAACTTCTCGTTTGTCGAGCCATTATTTATTTGCAGCATTATAATTCTTAACAATTCTCTAATTTGTTTCAATTTTCGAATTAACAAAAAAAGGTTCTAACTAACAGCCTATTATCCTAGAACTTATGAAGATTGCATTAAACTCAGGTGACTACAAAGTGCTTTATTTTTTTCAAGTTCTTTTACCTAATTATAAATATATTATAAAATGATCATTAACAAACGCAACTTTCAGTTGAAACATAAAAAATGTATTATATCTTAAAATTTTTAAGTATTGCGACATAACACTCAGAGAAATTTCTTCTTGAAACAAAAGACATCCTTTTGACAGAAGTGAAATTTCCTCATAAAATAAACATCAAGATGATAGTTTCTTGTTTCAAAAATAATACTAACCTTTGAATTTGTGTATCTATGTTTAGAAAAATAATTATAAACAAAAAGGGACATATATAGAAAATATTTATAAAAAAACATTTTTTATAGGACTGTAAATAAATAAAGGCTCATCGTACGAGAAAAGATCACGTGGGTGAAAAGTTTTATTTTACGCCATACGTTAATTTAAAAATGATGAAAAAATTTATTTTCTTGATTGAGCGTTTTACTTAATAACAATATTTATAAACCATAAGGCGCAGGTATCGCAAATGCTTTCCTACATAATTATATTGTTTATGGTCAATTTAAGGATATAACAAAAGAGAATCGCTAATACCTTAAAAATTGTGGCTTTCATGAGAGTACATATTTATAAAAAATACGTTGTTTTAAGGCTGTAAATAAATAATGGCTTTTTGTACGAGCAAATAGCACGAGAATAACAAGATTATTAATGTGTCAAGGATTAACAGAAAAAATTAAGCCAATTTTGGTTATTTAGAGTAATTAATTATACCAATTGTTATAAGCAATGTAGAAAAATAAATTATGAACGACAAATTATGTTAATAATGTAAGATAAAGGTATCGCAACAATTTGAAATAATATTATGACACTGGTTGATTTGAGTGATTGTTAATTAATAAATGAAGAGTCTGAACAATTTCCTCTTAAAAATAGCAACTTTTTAACAATAATTTAAGGAGAGAAAGTTTTATTCGATTAAAAGATTTCTTTTTTTTTCTTAGGAGATCTATTCTCGATATAGACAGTGTAAAAGTTAAAAAATGCGGAGATATAGATTCTGAGGTAACATTGTGCAAATATGGCAATTTTGTTAAACAATCATTTGTTTATAACACTTTGCATTGCAATCGGTTCGTTGTACGAAAAAAGTACAAGACGCAAAAAAGCTTTATTTTTCCTCAGCTATGTCAAAAATGATTTTATAACTTTTTTTGTGAGTAAGTAATGAAATTATTTTAAAAAATTGTTTAAACAAAAATTGACCCAGATTTCGAAAACCTGCCCAAGATATGCGTAATCAGGGGTCTTTTGTGACCTTTTTTCTCAATGCTCTTTGGATAATTTAAAAAACACGAAGGAAAGAATTTTGCCAAATTTACACACATCATTAGGAATGTTACATTTGTGTGTATAATAGAACTGTCATTTTTTATTTAAAGAGTTACGAGTTTTGAGAAAAATATTGAATTTTCAACTTAAAAAGTTTAATTTTCCAACAAAAACGAAATAGCTAGATTTTTAATAAAAAAAGTTCATTTTCAACAAAAAGATAAATTTTAAAAAAAAATGGTTTAACTACTATTTGATTCCTTTTGTATCTATATTTATGTATTCAGATAATTTTTTTACTACAAAATTACAAATTTGTAACAAATTAGATAAATTTTCAACCAAGCAGGTAATTATTTGACCAAGAAACTTAAAAATCTATAAAAAAATATCAAATTTCGACATAAAATGTAATGGTTACATTTTTAATTGTAATAAAAAAAATTAATTTTATATCAAGAAATAATAATTTTTAATGGTTTTCCGAAATAGTTCAATTTTATACCAAAAAAATGAATTTCTAACCAAAAAGATTAAGTGTTTATACAAAATAACAATTATGATAATTATAATTTGATTTCACTTTGTGTCGTTTGTCCAAAAACTTAATTAATTCATCTTCAATGTTATTTTTAAGATTTAAACAAAAAATACGTATATTATCGATATATGATTAATAACAAATTTGTACAATTTCTGAGTGAATAGCCAATCACAGGCATCGTAGAGAGCATACATAATAACAACATAATCTGATACCTCAGTTTCAAGTCCGCCCTGAAGAAGTGAACTGCAATGTTCACGAAACTTCGCCAAAATTCGTAGTTTTGTACACGATTGAAACTTAAACTTAAATTGAGACTTTATCATAATAAATCATCGTTTTCTTACTTAAACTAACACCTCAGGGCTTCTCAAGGTAAGCTACTAACAAGCCTTTTTGAAACGGAGCAGGGACAACAAAATCGTGCCAAAATTCTTGCAATTGAAAAAAAGTTTGGAGACATCAAAATCCAGGTAAATTTTGCATAAAACAATTTTACTTTTCTTAAAGATATAATAAAACACACCAAATTTTTTTTACACACTACCTCCAAATAACTATTAAAACTTCATCTTTTCCTATCAAATAATCTCAGATTTGACATTTGGTCTACATTGGACCGCAAAAAATGAAATTTGACACATTACTTCCAGTAAGGTAAACATCACTGACTAATACAGTAAAAAACATCTCTGACCATCCTCTTAGCAGCTAAATGATTTCAGCCATATCTAAATCTTTGCAGTAGCTCCCTGCAAAATCCCGAAAGAAGAAATAATCAGTTATTTGGAATCCACAATCTATACCCTTCCAGCTGAAGAAGCGAATGACATACGACGTAGGGCGGCCAACATTTTACGCCAAGCCCAAATTCCGTCCTCAAACTTAACAAAACAGGAAAAAATCGCAATGAAAGAACTCAATCGGAATAAAAAAATTATATTATTACCCGCAGATAATGACAATACAACAGTAATAATGAATAAAGAAAACTGCAATAAAAAAATCATGGACCTTCTAACCGACGATACATACAAAAAACTTAAAAAGAACCCCACAAAAAAAATTGTTAGTAAAACAAAAACCCTTCTAAAAAAAAATTGGTAGAGAAACAATATCTAAATTAATACCTACTAATCCCTTCTCTCCAACACTTTACGGACTCGCAAAAATCCACAAAAACAACATTCCACTCAGGCATATCGTCAGCGCAATAAACTCACCTACTTACAAGCTAGCACGCTTCCTCGCCAATAAACAATAAAGACGTAACATCTCTATTTTCGAAAGTACCTATCACTGATACAATTCATATTATTAAATATTTTGCAAACTTCCCCTGCGAGCTAATACCTTTGGTAGAGTACTGTCTCAATAATACTTACTTCTCTATGAACAACCAATTCTATGAGCAAACCTTAGGAGCAGCAGTGTGATCTCCAATCTTATCTGTTAAAGCCAACATCTTTATGGAACATCTAGAAACGAAAATCTGCAATTAATCCAAGCTTAAACCGAAATTCTAGTTCCGTTACGTGGACGACACTTTTGTCGGAAAATTGCCTTTCTTGGACGTATTAGTTAACAAAAAATCAGATAATACATTAGGACATGAAGTTTACAGAAAACCCACTTATACAAACAGATACCTACATGCCTCCTCTCACCATCACCCATTTCAAAATACAGAACTATTACACAATCAAACAAATTGATAAAGCAATAAGAAAATACACCCAAAAAAACAATTCAAACCAACCTAATAAAGAAAGAGAGAGAGAGAAAAACGACCACCATCCTACCCTACATCCAAGGTGTCACAAAACAAATAGGAAGAATTCTCAACAAACACAGCATCCAAATAATATTTAAACCACCTGCGAAAATAGGAAACCTTCTAAACAATCCTAAAGACAAAAAGGCACCTATGAGTGATCCAGGTGTATATAAAATCCCTTGTTCTTGTGGCAAAGTCTATATTGGAGAAACCGCAAAAGCAGTGAGCCAACGTATAAAGAAACATGAGAGTAAAGTCAGACTAAAACATTTCACGCAATCAGCAACATCATATCGAAACAGGACATAACATTTTATTTGATAAAACAACCGTCATCGCAAAAACAGACAATATTTTTCCAAGAAAACATAGAGAAGCAATCGAAATCTTAAAGCACCCTGAGAACATGAATAGGGACAACAATTATAATACCAATCCGATTTGGCTTTTCGTCCTCCCGGATTTTTTAAATAAGACTTGATTGGACAATAAGGTGCTTCCTGTCTCCATGTTGGGGTGCTCTGACTAATCACAGGCATCGTAGAGAGTATACATAAAAACAGCATAACCTGATACCTCAGGTTTAGGTCAGCCCTGAAGAAGAGAACTGCAATGTTCACGAAACGTCGGCAAAAGTCGTAGTTTTGTACACGATTAAAACCTGAAGTATCTCCTTTATCATAATGAATCATCGTGAATGTATTAAATCTATTAATTTACAGCTTGTTTTTGGTTAACCAGTATGCATTATGAACAACGTTGTCTAATTATTTTTCTCGTAGGTTGTGTTGTTTTTTATACAAAATTAATGTTTTTATTTTGCTTATTAACTTTTACAAATGAAAAAATTTAAACATAGAATTTTTCTTAGAACATTGAAAAAGTTGTCATGATAATCGCGGAGAGCCTAAAAAAATTCTTCTCTTGACTACTGTTTATATCGTGCGTTGTTCGGCTTAAAATTTTCAGTTTTGCTTTTTTAATGTTGAAAGTGCTATTACTTTGAAACATTTCATTTTCTCGAAAAAAGTCGTAAAAAATAAATTGTTTGAATGTCCGTTTGAATGTAACAAGCTCAATCCAAACTCATCATTTTTTCGAAATTGACCGTGCCAGCAGACTACAGAATGCAGACAGACTTAGGACAGACGGACAGACATCCTTTGTAAAAATAGTTTTTTCTGACACAGGGGAACTCAAAAGATGGAGACTTGAGGAAAACTGAGTAAGTAAAATTTAAAATAAAACCAATACGAATCTCTAAAGAATGTTTAAACATTCTTTAGAGATTAGTAATATTTCACTATAAAATATTTAATAAACGGAATAAAACAAGTATTTCGGATACAAATTTAAATTTTTCAATTTAATAATTTATGCAAAACAAAAAAATTATTTTACAATAAAATAAGATTTTTAAATAAGAATACTTATATTTTCCACAAAATAATTGAATTTGTAACACAATACTTGAATTTTCAACATTAAAAGATTCATTGCCAAAAAAGTGTCATAGTTTATGTTTCAATCGAAAAATATGACATTTTTACGAAACAGAAAATTTTAAAACGACAGACGATTTTCAAAAAAATTAAGGATTATTAACACAAGAAAGAAATAAAACCTTATCGAAATTGTTTAACCTTGAAGCCAAAAGACGAATTCTCTTTCCAAAAATTGATTTTGCAAACCAAAATATGACTTTTGAGCAAAAATATTAATTTTACAGGAAACTGATGCATTTTTACCTAAAGGCATTTAAATGCAGACCAAGAAAATTATTTTTTTTACTAAAAAAGGAACTGAAAAAAGTTCAATCTTTAAAAAAATGGAAAAGTTTAACTTTTACGCAAGTACATGAATTATCAAGTAAAGGAAATTAATTTTTAACCAAACAGTTTAACTTTCAACCAAAGACATGTTTTAAAATTAAAATATAAATATTCAAGAAAAAAAAGATAATTTCTTGACAAAGTAAATTAACCAAATGCTTAAAAGGAAATACTTGAATACTCAAAGAAAGAAGAAGATTTTTTAACCAAAAAGTAACATCTTCATTTAAAAAATGATATTTCTACTAAACCAAATGAACTTTCTAATAAAAAAAAATTTGTAAAATTAGCTGAATTTTCTGTTAAATAAGATTCCAGTTGACTTTTAAAGATCAAATTATACATTTTTTAACAAAAAATAAATTTCTAAAAAATAGGACTTTTTAACCCCAAAATACGAATTTTTTTCAATTAAAAATGATGAAAATGTAGCAAAACAGTTGAATTCTCCATCAAATAGTTGATTTGCACCACAGAAAAGGCGCCTCTGCAGTTTCGCAGAGGGGCATGGCTGCGAAGTACTTGTTTTTGTTACAGGGACCTTAAAGCGGCCAATCCAAGGGCATGCATACTGGCGAAGGGAATCAACGTCGTCTTGCTGCTTGAGCCATGTTCCAGGGATTTGATGGTAATAGCCACGGATCTAAAAGGAGTAGGAAGACTAGTCACCACACACGGAAGATGCCGCCACTTGACATCGGCATCTCTAATCTTATATTAACTTAAAATTATAGGTATCACAGCTAAGTTCAAAAAATTATATAGTTAAATTTCTCAATATTCGTAATTGAATTTACCGGCGCGAGTACTATGTAAAATCACTTATGACAGTGAAACGCGATTTCACTCTAAAAATCTAAAGGAATCAAATCTAATTTTTAAAATCTTATCTTAAATTTAAGACGAGAATACTTTAAAAATCTTTTCGGGCTGTCGTCCTTCATATTTATTATTCATTTACCAGTTCGGAATGTCTCGTTCGGCTTAGGTGGAATCTTAGCTCCCAAAACTTGTGGACGGTGATAATCATCTTCTCTAAAATATACCACAATTTTTACGGGGTCTCCAGTAGCATTAGTGTAAGCAGGACAGCATACAAAGTTAAGTTTAGCCAGACCAAGGCTATTCGAAATACCACGACCATCTACGATAGCGTCAAATGGTACATATTCACGACCATCTCATTGTAGTGGCACAAAATTACTCTTGCCCAAAAACTCGATAGATACTTGTTTATAAATTTCAGAATCTTGATATTGAGGATGACCTGCTACAGTATTATAACTAAAATTGGATGGACCTGCTCCAGCAGGTTCCAACGAAGAATTTACTTCTGTAAAACAAGAAGATTATAAAAATTAAAAAACTATTACAGTTAACCGCATTTCTTATTTTTTTCTATGAACATCTATCTTTTTAATCCAATAACGCTATTTAAGTTTTTTTGTCAGATTCCGATAGCGATAATCGCCTTTGATTTTTAAATTAATTAAAAATTTTAAGAAAGGGGCAAGAGTATCAAAATGACGGCGTTTTTTGAAAATATTAAAATTCGGCTTTCTCAGTCAGTACACAATTATATTTTTAACCCGCTTGACCCCCCTATTTTTTGTTTTTAATATTTTTATTAAGTTGCTGTTCATAGAAGAACGCATCGTATCAGTCTTATGCGGGCCAAATCACTTTTAAGGCGGTGAGAATTTGTTTTCCTGCGTGTGGCTGTTGGCGAGAACAATAGAAAATTATATTTTATGAAAAGAAAATTCTCCTGGCCTAATTTTCTCTTTAAAAAAATATTTTGTCACTTGGACATTCTGCCTATTGGATTCGGCCTAGGCGGTCTTATTATTGCATGATGCTATTCAGTAAAGCATACGATATTTTGTATAGCAAGCACATGATTTTATACTCGATTAGAACACGTGTCACGATTTCTGCTCAAATCGAGGAATAATTATTAAATTTTTTTAAAATTTTTAATTTAAAAAATATTTAAAATTTCTGATATTTAAAACGGTTAAAGATTTATACAATTTATACTATTTCTAAGGCCTTCCTTACGGGTACCGAAATTTCTAAATGAATAAGATAAGTATAAAGTTTCGGTATTGTTTAATTTTTTAAATTTGCAAAATTTGAAAAATATTTCAAAGTGAAAATATTGAGAATTAGTATTGAACGTTTACAAATTTAAAAATAAATTTTTTTTAAATGTTCACGAATTTTAAGTATTATAACACATTTGAGAACGAAGCATCTAAAAGGATGTTGGCTTCTTGCAGAATTTCAATTATTTTTTTGAGAATAATAGTTTATTATAATTTCCTAAAAATTTCTTGAATTCATATTAGAGTGAAAATAAAGCTTCCAAATTATGAATTTTTTATAAGAAATATCGTATGCGCCAAGGAGGTTTATTTTTCAGTACTCGTCTGTTCACATGGACGAAGTTTTGAAAATTCTTGAAATCTTCCAAATATAAAAGAAACTCTAGATCAATAAAATTTCAAAATTGTCATAAAATATCAGACTTCAATAAAATTTTAAATTCACATTGAATCTTAAACATTTTTTAAAAATTCCTAACGTTTCAAAATTTGAAAAATTTTCGAAAGTTTGCAAATACTGTAAGTGTTAGAAGGCTTAAAAATTGGGAAACTGTTGGATAAAGTAAAAATGGTTGAAAGTTTTCAAATATAAAAAAACTTCAGAAACTGTTAAAATTGTATAAAATAAATTTTTTTAACGAAAAATCTTCATTAAAATAATTTTTTATTTGTTACAATGCTCAACCGTGCCAAACATTGTAATATTGTGATATGTTAAATTTCATCTTAACATTTTTAATTTTGATAATGATTTTTAAGGTCTAAATTTGAATTTTTTACGTATGGAAAAAGCGAAACGATCAGGTTTTGGAAACGCAGCTGTTTTTCCTCATCAGATCTTGAAAACAGTTTTCAAAAAAGCTGGATTCCTGGGACTTATTGAGTGTGTGAGTTTGGCAGCTGTAAATTGGTTTGAATTTAGAATTAATGTGGTGAAACCTCTATTAAATTTGTGGTAAAAAGCAAAACATTTGTTTAGCGAAGACGGAGCTGTATTCCTCGTCTCCATCTTCGGAACGTTTTTTTATGCTAAATTTAAATTCATTTAAATAAAAAATGTATTATTAGGTTACAGGGAATCCAGCTTTTCAAAAACTGTGCTAACATCTGATGAGGGAAACCAGCTGCGGACCCGAAACATAATTGTTTAGATTTTTAAATAAATTTAAACGATTATTTTGAAAGGTATCATTATTTTTAGGTTCTGCCTATAAATGGGTTTGAATTTGCAACTAAATTGATAAAATCGAAACTTTTTTTAAATTAAATAAACCTAATCTAAAATTTAAAAAACGATTTGAATATGGAAACGGGACATACAGCTTCGTCTTCACTAAACAAATTTATTGTTTATTGCCACAACGTTATTAATAATTTTATCACATTAATTCCATTCTCGTAAAGTTTTCGATTTCTAAATAAATGTATACCATTAGTCTGGAAGATGTCATTATTATTAGGTTTTTTCTATATTTATTGATGAATTTTGTGATGATGATATTTCATACACATTTACATACAGATTTATAAATTATTATATCAGGCTAACTTACCAAAAAATTAATAAAAATGGCGGTGGTAAAGAGTAGAGACCCAACTTGGATCTTTATTTTTCCAGTTAAGCCAGTTAGTCTTCGTGTTCGCAGATTAAGAAGTTTAAAATATTTTCACTATTATATATACTAAACAGTATCCAGGTACTTATTATTACAATAAGATACTTAACTTTCCAAATATTTAGAATTCAGTAATAATACAAAGCACAGACGATGAATTATTTTCAAATCTAGATCAATAAAAATAAAAAATAAACATTTTTCAGACCTATCCGGAAAATAATTTCCTATCCAACAGAATTCTTTTTTTTATTTTTGATAGCAGTTTCCATGTAAACGCTAGACGGAACCACGAGACTCTCCATGACAACGAATTTGATAAATTTATATTCTGATGATATGTGAAATTGTTGTTTTGAAAATTGAAATGTTCATATTTTTGACAAAATGAAATATCCATGTAGTAAGCTATGAAACTGTCAAAAAAATACAATTCTTTATTTTAGTTATATTTTTTCAATGATCACAAATAATCTTCTAGTATCAACAAATATCTTACATTATTTTTTTCATATTAAACAACAGAGGCTGGCGGCAAAAAGATTGAACAGGTGAGGAGTTTTGTAATAAATTTATGCAGCAGTGGGTCAAAGGTGGGGGAAGGGGTACAACAGGAAAAGTAAAAAATCCCAGATTTAGTATCCTGAAGGCTGATTAATTAATTAAAATTATGATACGATGAGAAACCTTCAGAAATATTAGAACGGAGAATGTGGCAGTTACCTTGGAATATGTTTTTTCACTAACTAGATATCCGGGTCGGTGATGAAAATTTTTCCTAAGTCTCGTCTTTTGTAATAATGGAAGATCATAGAAGAAAATTATTTATTATCGAACATATTGTCAATAAACGGTCTTTCTTAAGTTTAATAAATTTTTCTATAAATGAAAACCCTTAATAAGCATTCAATTTTGTTTAACATATTTTATTAATCTATGAAGCAACAAAACTCTTAACTTTTATGTTATGTTCTTATACGAAGAGCCTTTACTTATATGCAGAATTTCAAGAAATATGTTTTTTATATAAATCCACGCCTCTTTGGTTAATATTGGTATTCTGAATAGAAAGCTGAAAAAGATGTTATTTACTTTTTTTTCTTTATATTGTTGAAACAAGGAGACTCAGTGTTTCTAAATTGGAAACAGGCTGTACCAGGTTTACAATTACATGTGATGACCTTATTCTTTCAAGAGTATTGATAGTGCTACACGATTGTGTTAATTGATGGAAAATTTATATATTTTACGTGCTTGGTTTTTATAATCTTTTCTAATTATACTATACAATTATAAGTAAATTCATTTAATGGTATTAATCATTGGTAAAATTTACGTAACATTTTTTTCTAAATTTGATTTTATTGACAACATGACTTTCCTTATCAAAGCTGTATAAGATTTTTTGTTGGTAACTGATTGGTTGACCTAGATGCTATTATTAAACCCATTAACAAGCAAATGCACTTGATTTTTTCATGAACTTTAAACAATTAAAAACATACTAAACGCTGATGAAACTTTACCAAATTTCAGTTTCCTATACGGTTTCGAGGTCGCTGTTTCAAATCCGTTGATAAAATTTATCTAACTTGTCAGGAAAATTGAATATGGCGTCTTTTTCCCAGAAGAATGGTGAAACCTATAATCGGTGCACACTATGTCCTGTACTTGAAAATCTAAGGGGTAGGAAATTTCAAAATTCAAGATCGCTTCTCCATAAATGCCGATTTTCACGAGAGAAAAATGTGAAAAATAGGTATCTTTGAAATCTCTGTTATAACATTATGTAAATTGCTAACAATGATATAATTTATGTGTAATTATGTTAAACAAACAAATGATCACCATTTTTCATAATTTTTCAAATGGCGGATCCAATATGGCGGCCAAAAATCAGAAAAATTGCAAAAAAACATTTAAAAATTATCGTTTTTTTTGCACCATTCTTATTAGTAATGATACCGAGCATTGCTATTATACTTCAGACAGTTTTAGGTTCTAAAAAAAATGGCAGACTAGGATAGAGTATTTTAAGTTGGAAAAACAATTTTTATCTAAAAATAAATAAATTTTTAGCAAAATATTTTAATTGTTAAATAAACACATGAATTTTTAACCAAAAAGATTAAATGTTTATCAAAAAATGGATAAAAAATGTAGGTAAAATTTTAGTTTAGAAAATTAATTTTGAAAAACTAGTTTTGAATCAAAAGATTATTGAATACATAAATTTTTAACCAAAAAGCTTAATTTTCTAGTAATAAAAATACAAACTTCCAAAGACATCCTATAACAACCCATTTTTATGATTAATATTCTATTGCAGTTCGCATTGATTTTCAAAAGAAAACTTAATTTGTTTATTTTTAATGTTACAAAGAAGATATAGGTGTCCTGGACTCTTTGAGGGATCAGTAAAGTTCTAAGTATAGTAATTTCTTTGGATTCCAGGATGGGGATTGTGATAATATATATCAAGTTGCAGATGAGGAGGAGGATTGAAAACTTTCCTCAAAGCTCAAAACTTCCTCAAAATTTGAGGATGACTAGCCCCGTGCTTACAAAATCTAATCGTGTTAATTGTCCTATCCAATTCTTCGTTCAGCTCGTCTATGACGATACCTGGTTTGGTTGTTTGTATCGCCTCTGATTACGTTTGCGAGTTGACTTTCCTGTGTAAACCTTCCTTTTAAGACTTTTGTTACCGCAGGATGTGCTGACGAGAAGCATATTAAGTATTTTGGTGTGATTTGATAAGGCTGCAGCTGACCTTTAGTTGTTATCGTACAGCTGATCTAATTCGCGATTTATGGTAGTCAGATCGTGGTCGGATGGTGTAACAAAGAGCGTTTTAGAAGTATTACCAACACAGTTGACAAGGCCTCTTTTTGCTCTTCGTATCCCTAGCAGTTTGTGTAAGGTAACTTCTGCAGTTTCAAGCCTATGCAATCATCCCGTAAATGCGACATCGTCATTTCCTTTTAAGCACCTGTCAATGCATACTCTATTGGCCACGTCGAAGGTTCTCTAATTCGAATTGGCTCTCCGCACAGTATTGATCATGTTGACTTCAATCTGCAGTTTCCAGGTTTCTTGTTACAAATGTGCTTCTCAGATCTCTTCTTTAAAAATTTTTTCCTTTAGGGTCTGTATTGTATAGTCGGCCACTATGAATGCGAGCCAGAAAAGCGCAACCAACTGTATTAAACAAAATTTTAAATGGAGCATAAACTGGTTAGTGTGTATTCTAATTTTTTTGTATCGTAGGCCACCATATAGTTGTCATTATCTTAATTTTTCAGGATTATCGCAGAACCTTTCGGACTGGGGGACAGTTTGTGGGAAGAAATTTAGTTAAAAAATGTAACCTTTTGCCCTAATTCGTAGATTTGTTAAAACCTTTCCTTCACTTCCCTGAGGTATCTTTCATGCCTTTGTTTCTACAGGTCTATCAAGTATTACTATTTCATAAAGGGAGCAATCGCCAGAGTTAATCTTTCAGAGTATCTTTTGACGCTAACCGATCTACGTATATACCGGTCATAACCTTATTGGTTATGGGCGCCAGCCAGGCCCTTAGCGAATGAAGGCAATACAAAAAAAGAAGCTTTAAAACCTTAGGGTATCCTTAAAAATAGCCTGGCAAATTATGAAAAAGAAGAAAAGTAGGGTAATACTCCAACTTGAAACCTAAGAAAAAGAAGGCTAAGGGACTAACTAAGGGGTGGTTCTTGATTTCACAACGGCCATGTCCTATCGTATTAACATTTATTTGCGAAAAAGGGGGAAAAAAACTTGAATTGAACAATTCGAATCTAAATTTAGGCAACGGTCTTACGACAATCCCCGCGTGGCTTGACCGCGTGGACAAAGGCACGAAGCCCGATAATGCGCGAACGGAACAAGGCGAGGGAAATTACGCACTGACTCGACTGATCATTTTCATTACAACAGAATAAACACATAAGAACGAAATAAGAGCACGCTTGCCAGAATGAAAGAAGGTTTACTTTTGACATTGTCTTCGTGGAGTCCTTATTTTTTAAAATCTAATTCCCAAAAATACAGAAGAGAAAAACCAAGGAAATTCAATCGGGCAATTGTAATACGCTTCAAAAAAAAGTATAATATGGTATCGATAGAACAAGTCAATATCCCAAATATCCGAATATCTCAACAAAGGAAGGAAAGTGACAGATTTTGGGCAACGCGCCAAGACCGTCAAAACAAAACCCAAGTCGGAGCGTCACTGCCGGCGGAATTATAAACTAAAATAATCTTAGGCTACGGTGTAACTAATTTCCGTGACAATATTCGCGAAATTTTAATGTGAATCTAATAGATTTTATCGAGACCACGATATTTTATGCTAAATCCTTAAACTTACATCGATATTTAAATTTTCGGAAGTTTAAATGAACGCGTGCCTAGTAGAGGGAATGTGAACTTGATATTCACTAGTTAAACTATGAACTATTTCCGAATACAAATAACGTAACTACATCACTGGCATAGCTAATCATAAGCATAGCCGCACTAAATCTAGATCCCGAGCTTCGTAAAATCTTTAACGACAGAGATTTCATGAATCTCGGAAAGTTTCCGACTTTAGTTTTAAACAAGAAAATTTAAATTTTACAACGTAAACGGAATGTCCTGTAAGGTGAAATAATTATTAATTACGTGTATAACACTTACTTAGCGTATTATATTCTGGAGTTGGACATACATCGCGTTACATCGTGAAACTTTATCGATGTAAAAGTTTCACGATTCTTGGTAGTTTTTCCGAGGTTCAACTCGAGCGGGCAAGTTCAAATAGCATCAAAGTTTAACATTGGATTTAACAGGAATAATCACGTAAAAGGGTTCCTAGCTAATTAAATTATGACCTACAAGCATACATACAAGTCTGACGCATACTGCAAACGCTAACGTGACAATTAGCCCAAACTCGATCTGACCTGGGCACGAATTTTCACGTTTCGGAACTTAGTTCCATAAAGCCCTTCATTACCTCCAAGAATATTTAATATCTAATGAATGGCTTTATGGAGAGACGACCTGGTTAACCCCTAGGTTGACAACATACGTAAGTTACAGAGTTTTAAGTTTACAAATTTTGATTACTCGGTGTTCGCTCGTTGCATTGTCGAATCTCAAAGGTTTATTTCAGTTAATAGTCCATCCAATGACTGTTGAGGCCACTTAAACCTCGTTGCTCGGGGTTTAAGTGTCACTGACTAGGCCTACTTTGTAAGATCAGGCTTGTATGATCGGCTGCGACTCTGTGGTGTAACGTCTTTCTAACATGACATGCGTAGGGTGACAAAGATTGTGACACCCTGCTGGAATCTTTCTGGTCCAACGTTGACTTCGACCACAGCCAGTATCTCGGTGACAAAGTAAAGAGATAACTGCGAGTTGAAGACCGAATGAAGATTCCATGGTTTAGGTGTTTGAGGGACGCCATCAAGTGTTCGGATCGGAAACTTCAATCGTGGGATGTCAGGATTATGGTTGGTGTGAGTTCTTTACCCTGGGCACTGGTAAATTCTGCAAAACCTTAGAAGTAAAAACTTTCTAAAACTTCTTCTAAGTCTAAAAAGGTTGTAAAAGTTTTTATCAGTTCTGACACGAAGTTTGTACCTTGATCCTAAGGATATACTTGTTTCCTCTGATAATTTCAGGTGATGGGACAAACATTTTCATGGCAATTTTGTCATTCGGGTCTATTAGTGTATCTGGTATAATCGCTTCGGCCTGCCTTTTTATCCGTGTAGTTTTCTGCAGTCAGCAAACTGGGCATCTTTTGACAAAGTTAATTACATATTTTTTATGTTCTTCAATTCACTTAATTTCTTGCTTTCATTATACTTTTATTTTCACAGAAATGCTGGTTGGCTATGGAGCAGTCAGCTTCTTTTAGGATTTTTTGACCTGTTGTCCTGAGTTGATTCCCTGATAGTCATGGAGAAAAAGGTCTAGTAAGGCTAACTAGATAAATCTAGTTACGCACGTCTGGTAAATTTAAGGCAGAATTTTCGTTACTCCTACTCAATATCTGGTAAGCCGTCTAGTAGACTGTACTAATCCATCGTGTTATTTCAAATGGTTTACACGACGATATATCTCGTAGCGAATTTCCCCCACTATTTTTACACTATTGCGTCATTTAAGTGCCTGGTAATCCATCTGAATCCTAAAGGTCTTACGAAGAAGGCATTGCCGTGGACGTTGGCTTGCCCAAAAGACTGCAAGGAGTTCTTTCTGTGAGGTTAAGTAGTTTTTCATGTCTATATTTAGAGTTTTGGATATAAAACAACTAGGGGGGCCTTCCTGGCTAAGTACTGCTCCTACTTCAAGCTTGAAAGCATCAGTGGTCAAAAGAAATTCCTTCAGATAATCGGGATATCTGAGCACTGGGACCGTGCTCAGAATTTATTTTAACCGGTCGAAAGCTTGTCCATTCCTATTGGTCTATTTAAAAGGATTACTTTTTTCAGTGAGTTCTGTAAGTGGTTTGGCAATACGTTAAAAGTGTTAATTAAATTTTCTCTAATAATCTGCAATCCTAGGGAGGATTGAGCGTCCCTCAGACACTTTGGTTTCTTTTATTCTTTGACGCCTGAGATCTTCACTTTGTTGGGTTTAACACCATCTGCTGTTGTATGGTGTCCGAGATATACTAATTTAGGTGTAAATAGTCACGTTTATCAGACAAGAGTGTCCATCCTGTTTTACACAAGCGTTCCAATAGTACCCTTAAATTCTCGTTATGCTCTTGTATAGTAGATCCGAAAACTACTATATCGTCCAAATAAACAAAATACGTTGCCCTACTAGTTGTCTCAAAGTGTGGTCCATTATTCGCGGTTTTCCCTGATTTAAGAACGATCTTATGTTCTGTAGGCCTGGTTTTCTGTATAGGGTCGTTATCCAGTGTATCAGCATATTTGAAGATTATTTTCCAAATTAGGTAAGCCACAGCCGGTTCTACGAGGTTTAATCGAGTTTTGGATGGGACGACTATTGTCTTCTGATTGTTTAAACAAAGTTTAGATGGTTTCTTTTAAGACTATTGCCTTCTGATTGTTTAAACAAAGTTTAGATGGTTTCTTTTAAGACACGCGGAAAGACCCTGAGGAGCTTTTTATAGTAAAAATTTGCTCAGTCTCGTAACTTAAAGTTGATTTGATGTATGATGTTGATACATGTTATTAAACAGTAGGGAAGTTATGTAAAATTGTAATATTGATCTTCTGGAAAGTTTAACGATATGGAAAAACTCATAAGCCATAATTCCTCGTGTTTAAGCTTTCTAGAAACTTCGATGGATAAAAACTCTTCCGAGAACACGTTAAATTATATAGAATGTTTGATTATTAGCCCAAAACCACCCTATCGGTAATATTAGTTTGAGTTTCTAGAAACTTCGAGAATTCCTTAGCTTACTTTGGCCAACTATATTTTCTAGAAGTTTTAGGAAATCTTATAGTTCGCTGAGTCGGTAAAACAGGGACCCGCCTTGCCGACTAGACCCTGGATTCATGTCAGAGCCGAATGCTTGGAACCATTGTTGCAAGATACGCACCGAACAAAGTCGCGAATAGTGGATACAGAAGTAGCCCAAAAAGCGCGAAAGAAAACTCCGAATATCGGATACAAAGTTTAAATCAGAGGCCCAATTCATGGGTTTTATACGAAAAAATTTATAAATATAATTTTAAAATGATAGAGACCGAAATCATGAAATAAAAAAGACTCGTAAATACGGTTATCATAAAAAATACACATGTATTTATCACAAGATTTAAAACTCTTACAAGGTCAATAAAATAATTTGAGTCTGTTTAACGTGGAATAAAGTGATAATAAATAAAATATAATAATTAAATAGATAAAAAAAAAGTTTATGATAAGCTGTCATGGGACGTACATACTTTTGAGTTCAGGATCTTTTTCCTAGCTCTCTGAATACTTTTTTAGACAAAAGCCCAAATGGTGATTAATCGCCGCGGTAACATTTGAGTCGCCAAACAGTAGATCGAAGTAGCCGCCTAGCTATACTACTGATAGTCCAGAATTAAGGACGAATTTGAACTAATAATTTATATAGTACGTTAATTATAAAATTTCTTGTCTTCTTTCAAGTTCTAAAAGCATCAATAAAAGTAATTGGAAATTTAAGTTATAAAGAGTTTTACTATTATGTATTTGTTATTTATAGAAACGGTATGAAAATAGTAGGCCACTAAAGATTAATAAGAAAATTCTAATTTAATTTTTTGAGCTATCAGCCCGTTCGGTAGTGGGAAGGAACTATTTTCTTTTTGCAAATGAATAAATTTACTTAGTACCGCATCTTATAATTTAAAAATATTATAAAAACGGAAAACGTAATGGGGTAATCAAAGAAAGCGATGGTGTTACATTCCTAATTCTCTTGAAATTATATTAAGGCATTTTGTGAAATTCTGAGCTTGAAGTCACCTGGCTCAATTTAGAAACAATTCTTTTCCATGGTTTGAACAATAGTTTTGTTTTCCCACTGAATTTTGTCTGTAGGTTTCAAAATTTTTTCCGGTTGTATATTTGTCTCATTTTTCAAAGAAAATTTTAATTTTTTTATTAATATTTGTAAAAATGATTTGCCTTGAATAATGATGAACTTGACTCTCTAAAGAAATTAATTTTGATTTTATACACAAAAAATCTTTTTCTTATTCTCATCGCGCGCAGCTCGCTTCGCTCGCAAGTTTAAGCGCGCCTACGGCACGCGTATGTTGAATCTCGCGCTTCGCGCTCGGATATTTATACTTTGTGCCCGGAATGTTTTCCCAATTATGTACTTTATTAATTATGCAGAATTGATTGATACTTTGTGAAAAACCTCTTTTAAATACCATATTGGTATGTATCTTCAATATCTTTATATTTTAAATTATGCAAGAAATTCGGTGTATACATTAAATTTCTCAAAGCTCTGTAGGCTTCCAGGTAGACATTCTCATCGAGGCACTCGCGCTTCGCGCTCGATTTTGGACATACATTTTTGAATGTATATTAATTTT
>JAAAKG020197878.1:0-23886 GCA_010014905.2 Druon quercuslanigerum | reverse complement strand
AGAGAGAGGTATAAGAACTTCCACTCTGCACACTAAACTTAGAATCACCACAATTGAACAGGAAATTTGTAAATTGATCGCAGATTTCTATAACACGCAGCTTTCTACTCTAGATAGCTTATAAAACACTTGTAAACTGCAATATAATGATCTGCCGTTTAATGTGAAATATAAATTCCCACATCATTTGGCACAGAAATAAAATAGATCATAGTTTCAAATCTCACAGTTAGGACTGTAGCTAAAGTAAAATGTAAATATTGTAAATAGTAGTCCATAAGTTAGTATTCTAAGTTAAATTATTCTCATAAGAAATTATACAATTTTTTTAGTATATTTTTTCTGCATACACAGACACATAACTATACGAAAGAATACACATGCATTATTACAAAATAAAATCCAAAATTAATTCAGGGTAAAATCGACTAAGATAGGGACGAAATACATAAATATCACAAACACATGTTTTACAAATTTTTATGAACAATAAAGAGTATTTTGAACTGAGCTGAACCTTCTATCTAACTTGCCATACCTCAACTTGTCTTACTTACTTTAATTAATAACTGATAAGTGATCAGTTTATGAGTGTCTCATGAAAAATTTCAAATGTTAGAATCTACTTTTTGAGAGGTAAGCCTGGTGCAGGAAAATTAGATAGTTGTCTAATAATAATGTGTCTGGGGAAAAAGCAAGGCTCGTCGAGGTGAGAATTGGGAATTCAAATTTGCGAAACTAATATTTGTGAGAATCACAAATAATATTTCTCAAGATTCGGAATTCTCAGCTCTCCCTTTTTATATATTGAAGATGTATATCAATAATAGAGTTCAAAATAATGTAGAAAAGTTTACATTCTGGTCAAAATCGAGTGCGAAGCACGAGATACGTGATGAGAATGTGTCCGCTAAAACCGAAGGAGTTTTAACCAAAAAAAATCGCAATCACCAAATTACAGTCGCAAAAATCTAAAAAAAACGCAAAGGTCGAGCGCGTAGGGCGAGGTATATATATATAGCACCTTAGGTACGTTCAAATTTGCGAGTGAAGCGAGCCGTGCGCGAATCGCGTGCTGAGAATGTGCACGCGAAGCTGCCACATTTTTTAAAACTGTTATTTGATGAAAAAGAATTAAAATAAAGCTAGAGTAATAAGTAATAACAGAATATTGGGACTCCCTTCAGTAGCGATCCTTCTCCTTTATATTCCTGTTTTGAGCATATTAAACAAGAAAATAAATATTAACCTTAGAAGCCTTTAAAAAACGTTTTACAAATCTTGAGATAAATAACATCTAAAGAATTATTATTGCTAGTTACTATGTAACCGTATACCAAGTTTTAATTACTAAAATAAAAATTACCAGCACGTTCTTTTGTATGGTTGAACTATATATAGGATGCATAATATTAACCAGCAGATTAATATTTTGAATTTTCATCAATTTAAGGCCGACTGATCGAATCGAAAATCCGATCCGATCGTAACGTAGATCGAATGTCCGTTTTTCGACACACCGATCGAATCGAAAAATTCGATCCGATCGTAACGTGGATCGAATGTCGGATTTTCGACATTCGATCGGTGCGTTGATCGAATCGAATTTTTTTGCACACCTCTAATATATATATATATATATATATATATATATTATTATAGTATTATTAGCTTCGATGTGACGATGAGTTTTCTTATGAAAGTAATTCTCTGCATGTGTATCTCATTACCAAATACTCCCATGCCCAGGTTGGGCTTTGAGGCACTATTTCAACTAGTCCATTAACAGGGGAAACAGGAGTTATCTTATATTTATGATTATGGTTCTTTTTGTTTCTCTTTTCTTATAATATGTGTTCGTTCTTACATTTTACAATTTTCGGGGAAAATTGTTACTATTTAGCTGTAAAATATGATTTTACGGAGAACAAATCGTAATATATCTAGGATTGACAAGGCCAGACCTCTAAATACGATCTAAATGACCATTTTCGTACTTCAGTACGAGATATAGACTCGTATTAAATCTGTCAGCACTATGCTCGGTGACGTCCACGTCAACTTATCACGGGAATCACGTATTTTAGGTTCTAAATGACTGATTGAACCTTACTAAATCTGAATTAATGTTTTTAAGGTATATTTTGACCCAGTTTTTCTGTTATTTGTGTGTAGAAACGTTTGTTTGTGAGGAATTAATTAAGGGATTGAGAGATTTACAATCGTTGAGGATATTTTTGAGGATAAGGGCGAATTTGTGTTAAAGTTGAAGTCACACTGGTTTGCGGTTTGAAGAATGATAGAAAGAAACGTGCGAAATGATAATAGACGTTAATGTAGATGTATGGAGAAAATTAGGAGAAAAGGCGAGAGGAAATAAAGACAAAAAATAGACGGGAAATGTCCGTACTTAGGAAAGAAAAGAATATAAAAGCAGAAAGAAACTAATAAAAAGGTAGACGAGTGTGGAAGGTAGGATACCAAAAGTAAAAGGCTTATACCAGGATTTTGGAGGTGGGGAGAATGGGAATAAAGAGAAGGAAAGGCCGGGAAAAATAGAACAAAAATAGACAAGAAAGAGAGAGAAGAAAGAAAAAGAAACATAGTGATAAAGGGATTGGGATTAGAGGGGAAAGAGCTAAAGCAAGGAGTGGAAGACCTACTAAAAAGGATTAATTTTAAGGTAGAGATAGAGGAAGTGCAAAGTGTAGGAAGGGATTAGCGAAGAGGGGAGAAAATGGTAATGGTGAAACTAAAGGAATGAGAACATAAGAGGGAAGTGATGACAAAGAAGGTGTTATATGTAAGTTTCGAGAGAATAAAGGATGATTTGGCATGGGTAGCAAGAATTATGTAGTATAAGTTAAGGAAATAGCGGAAGAGAGAAGAATAAATGGGTTAAGTTTGTGAAAATACAGATGGAAGGTTTATGTTGGGATTGGGACAAATACATGGAAGAGTTAATAAAAAATTCGGTGTCGGGAAACTAAGAGAGAAAGGAACGAGAGATATAGAAACAAGAAATAGTAGGGAACGAAAAGAGGTGATAAACGAAATTAGGGAAGATTGGACGATATGCTACTGGAATATAGAAGATTTGAAAATAAAGGATAGGGAGTTTATGATAAATTTGACATAATGGAATGTAGTAGTGATGGTGGAGACGTTGCTTGATGAAAAGGGATGGGAAAGAGTAAGGGGAAATTTTCAAGAGGTAACAAATGGTAGGTTCAAAATGCAATGAGGAAGAATGAAAAAGGCAGAGGAATAGGAGGAATGGTTGGGATGAGGAATGAAAATAGACGAAAAAGGAAGTGAAAAGGAAATTAAGAAAATGGTGAAAGGGGACAAGAAGTGAAAAAATATAGGAGAAAAAAGGAGTATACTGAGTTGTGTGATAAAAAAAAGAGCAGGATGGTAAAAAGTTTCAAGAAGAAGCGGACAAGGCTAGGGCGGAAGAAAAGGTTTGGAATTTGGTAAACAGATAGAGAAGAAAGAAAAGATTAAACCAGAATATTGAGATGTTAAATTGGAAGAAAGAGTTTATAGAATTAATAGGAGGGCTAGAGAGGAAAGTCAGGAAAGGAGGAAAATATGGTAGGGAAACAGAGCAGGAGGAGGACTTTGAAACGAAGGACTATTGTCCAGGTATTAGGAATAATGAAAACTGGAAAGGCACCTGGTGTAGACAAGATTCCAAATGAAGTCAGAAAATATTGGTGGAGAGCAGAATTAAAGGAATGAGCATGGATAATTTGCAATAAAGTATGGAGAGGAGAGGGGTGGCCAGAGTTATGGAAGGAAGGAGTAGTGGCGCCTATAAAGGGTGATTTTTTTAACTTCAAACTTTCAAATATCTCGAAAAATAGGCACTCTATGAAAAAATGTTTTGAAGCAAAATTTAATCACTCTGAGCAGTACATACAATAGTGTTAAAATCGGTTCTCCCACACTATCCCCTGGACGTGTGGTTGGGGACAAGTTCTAAAAAAATGCCTTTCGTTGTACTTTACTACGACTACTTGTCTGCTGGGTGATTTTGCCTCTATTTTCCCGTAGGACCTTCGTTCAATAGTCAGTTCGTCTTCATTGTTTTCTTACAGATACGCAGTGAGCGTTTTCAGCTCTTTTTGCAATTTGGTCTCTCGAGGTATTTGCATATGTAAATCACCCCCTTGCATCGGAGGTCGACAGAGATTAGCCCTTTGACTCAACCATATCATCCACGAATCTCCAAGTAATGCCTGGCGTCCTCGTTCCCGTGTTATTTTAAATCTCTTTAATTTCCATACCGTCTGCATCAGAATTTTTATTAGGATTGCTCGCATGCGCCTGAGCATTTGTCCAGGGGAGTGGAAACTACAGAAACCCTAAACTCTTGAACGCAATCATTTATTGACAAAAACTTTTGGAGACCCTTCCTCGGCATCAAATTTCCTGATAAACAGTAGTTGAACGCAGCGAAAACACGGTTAGGCCAGATTCACGAATGGTCACCCCTCAAACCGTTAACCTTGCCAGTCCGTGCTTAACGTTGGAGACTCGACTGGACTCGATTGGACTCGGCTGGACTTGACTTTCATGTTCGAATCATAAGACCATGTTCAAACATCTTTATTTTGAAGGATCGTCGCTATGATTCGATAATATTGACAAACTATTTACATAGGGTTTTCTCCTATTCACATTGATAAAAAATTTGTCAGATCCAGGTTGCAGAACTTGGTGGTTATGTGCGTTGAGTTTATTTATAATTAAAATTATATTTATAATTATAAGTCAACATCTATGTTTTGCTTTTCTTTCGTTGATTGGGCCTTCTCATGCGAGCTTTCAGAAAAATTAAATGCTGAATCGTGCATAACCTCGAAAGTGTTCGGCCTTTCTTGTGATTCAAAGCGCACGTGCAGCATTTCGCTGTTTAATCCTCGTTCGAAGACTTTTTCGGGAAAGCGCAAACCAAACCTCCTTGCAAGCCTAATTACAAAAGTGAAGGTATACATGAATTTGACTATGACCCTGCTTTATTGTATAATAATAGTACATACTTGATGTAGTGGTGAGTTATTAGAAAATGAAATAATAATACAAATTTAGAGATCAATTTCATCTTAGAAAGAATTGTGATAAAAGGGGCTTTAAGCCAAACTTGCAAAATGTTATTTAGGGGGCTAGACCTATTTTTTTTAGATTTTCAGTCACTAATAATTTGAGATCAATGTTGATACTCTAAATGTACTAATTTTATAATACTTTCCAATACGTATAGTAAAATAACACACAATAACACCAATAATAATAGAATCACAGCTGGTTAATTGTTTACTTCTAACTAATACTATTACATAATTTTAGTAAGAGTTATTCTGGTTTTATGTTAATTAGGATTAAACCCGAGTTAATATGATTGATAGAACGTTTAAAAAACACTTTACTATAAACTTGTTTGCGATTTTTTCATTTACCTTATCCGTAGTGCAATATTTATGTACTTCGTATGAGTATAGGATCCTTTTGCAGGATGTGGAGTTCGAAGATTCTGTACGGGGTTCGAAATGTAGGGATGAGGATGAATCTGAAAGTGAGGACCCGCAGAGGCATGTTGAATTTTCTATAATGGATGGCGTGGATTATGAAGGTGGGGGTGATTCTCACAAGCCAAATAGGCTTCATCGCCGGGACACCCCACACCATTTGAAAAATAAGCGTATTCACACGTCAATTGACAAGGAAAAAGTTGCTTCTATCATAGCACAGGTTAGCCTTATGAATTTTTCAGACGAAGTGTGCTTTTTTAATTCATTTTTGTTAGCGTTGAATGCTTTCTGTTTGTTATGTACTGGAAAAATGCAAATTCGCTGCTGTTAAACACAAAATATAAGGGGTGTGGGCACTAAAAATGGATGGATTTGCCGTACAAGTAAACAATATATCTATGCAATCTAGATATAATTGACATGTGCAAAAATATTCAAGCAGTTATCCTTTGCGTATTTTCGTTTATATTATGGACTTCGTTGCGGGCTAATTCACATTTAGCACATTACTGTAATTATTGTCATGCTAAATATAAAATGAATGCTTTATGTGTACTAATTTTTTTTTTTCATTCGATTAAATTCATAACTCCATCATGGTTGCATTAATTGTGTTATTTCCTAGGCACTACTGAAGAAGAACGATGACGCTGCAGTTACTTATCCAGCTCCAATGGACTCAGTGGAAAATTTTGATCAACGTAGTCAAGGTAATTTTAATTTAATGCACTTATGGTTTCCTCACAGATTGAGGTTTGTATTTGCGTCAATTATCAGATATAATTTTTTTTAATTATGTTTATACAATTTTTCTACAGGAACTCAAAAATACTATTCTTATAATATGTTCGCGTATGTATGTGTAACGTTTTTGTCTTCAGTTTTGATATTCAGTAACATTGTTCCCATTTGCACGATCGAAAGTTTCAGCATAGATTTGTAGGATTTTTGACTACGCTGTACAAACCAGCAAATAGCCGAACGGCTATATTATTCAAGTTGCGTGAGCAATGATAGCTAGTACCTTAGTAGCACCTTGCAGCATAACCTACTACTCAGCTCATTTGCACCAATCGTATTGTGCACATGTGCAAGCGGGTGCAAGTGTTCATTAGGTATTTCACCTTGTAACGTCAGCTGATAAGATGTTTGCACGCTGTGGCCCAAACAATCATACTAATTGCAAGGCATGAAACTTTATTTTATTTAATAACTTGGAAGCAAATGATTTTTCACTAATAGTATATTTGGATATTATTTTTTTTCAAAATCTGTGCAAAAACATAAAAAAATTTATTTTCAATCAGAAGAATTTCGCGTGTTTAATTCTTTTAAGATGATTACAAATCAATGAGTACACAGATCTTTAATGATAGGAAACCTTTATTGTTAATTCTTAATAGACTTCAATCTTCGTAATGTAATTTCGTCCAAAAAGAGGGGCTCAGTTTTGATTCCGAAACGTCATGTTTTCAATGTTTGACTAGCAATTACAAAGAGGATTTAGATTTTGAAAAATGTGTGAGACATCAGTTTTTTTTAATTATACGTTTCTGGGGCATTTTACGTAAAACTTCTAAAAATAGAAAAAAAGGCTCTCGAGTTTTGACGTCTTAAACTGATTTTTAAGTAGAAAACGTTAAGTCTTTTTCTTTGCAAGTCATATCTTTACGTTTATACATCTTACATGAAGAAAAACCGTTACAATCATTTGATTATTCAATTTTTTAAAAAATAATTCCACAAAAAGCAGCCTGCTAAAGAAACTAGAAATTTCGTTCTTTAAGAGTTAGAATAAATTGTTGTTTTAGTTTAGAAGATAATTTAGTCTACTTTAATCCTCTTTAAGGCATCATAACTTAAGACCTATTTATGCTTAAACGTTCTCTTCTTTTTAATTTTTCGGACATTTTGAATTATATAAATATAATTCTATTTTTGCTTTTAAGAAGTTTCACGTTAAATGCACTAATAACGTAGAATTAAACAAAATTCTTTCACTCAGGCGGCTTTTTCTAAACATAATTTTCAGATTACAAGCTTTATTCTGCTATTTTAAGTAAAACTTGGTTCTGAGGAGGCGTGTCAGTTGTGTCATGACACATATGAAATTTTTTTAACGTAGGTCTGAGTCCACAACACGAATAAATATGTGCGCCTTGAAAATTCTTGAATCTGGTATCATGTTAACCGGATTTTATCGCGTGCAGTCTAAAATGGTTGAATTCGCCTAAGTTTCATGGCATAACATTAGTTAAAGATTCAATTTTGCTGATTACTAATCAAATAATTTTGTAATACATGAGAAAAATATGCCATAGCCCGGATTTGAACCAGGAACGCCACTATTCACGAGTAGACTGTTAACCAATTACAGCACCGAGGCCACAGGGTAAATTCTCTCGTTTCTCCTATATCTAATAGATGATGCACGTCGACAACTTTGTACCTGTGAGTTTGTAGAGACTAATTTTTGTCTGAATTAGATCACTCAATCTGGAATAATTTAAAGTAATGATGTTATTTTTTTGGACCAGGGTAATTAATTAATTAATGTCTTATGTGAAATTTTGCTGATTACTTGTAGAATAATTTTCTAAAGAAACGAGAAAAAATATGCCACGGCCCGGATTTGATACGGGAACGCCACTATTCACTAGTGGAGCGTTAACTAATTTCGGGCCATGGCATATTTTTTCTCGTGTCTTCAAAAAATTATTTGACTTGTAATCAGAAAAATTTAACATGAGAATTAAATTAATTAATTACCCTGGTTGACAAAATAACACTTTTACTTTAAATTATTCCAGATTCAGTGATCTTATTCAGGCGAGATTTAGTTACTACAAATTCACAGGTAAAACTATGCCGACGTGCGTCATGCTGTGGATATAGGAAAAACGAGAGAATTTATGCTTTGGCCTCGGTTGCATAATTGGTTAACGTTCCACTCGAGTATAGTTGCGTTGCCGGTTTAAATCTTGGCCGTGACATATTTTTTCTTGTTTTTTTTTTTTTTTTTAATTTACTCGATTCTTCAGACAATTTTTTGGCCAGTTATCAGAAAATTTTACCATCAGAATTTGATAAATTAATCACCCTGGTCAACAAAATAACATCATTACTTTTAGTTAAAGATGTTTTAATATTGTATAAGAAACAAAAAAATTGTATACAAAATTAATTTTTGAAAGAATGTTTTCTATGATTTTCATAATTTTAGGTTATATTCAAAGACATTTGGATGAAAAGAATATAATGATGAAAAATTTTCTTTTTAAGATTATCGTTGTTAATATTATAAACAAACTCCATAGGCAAGTGCATTAATCAGACGTTTCTCGACAGAAAAATTCTTTTTTTTTTATGAAAACTTTTTTAATTATTGACTTTATCACAATTTCGGCAAATTTCATAAATTTTTATCAATTTTATGATTTTTTTTAAACAAATGTAATGCACAAATGCACCATTGGGAAATCTCTCGACGAAAATATATTTTTTTTATGTCAAACATTAATTGGGATTTTTATAATTAATTCAGGGGCATTTGTGATTAGTTCATAAATTTTGTGATTTAAAAAAAATTTAACAAATGCATTATTTGGGCATCTTTGGACGGAAAACTTGTTGTTTTTTCTGGATGTCATTCTTTTTAATTTTGAACTTCATGATAATTTCATTAACACCCTTACTTAGTTGATAGATTCTATGATGCTTTAAAGAAGTTTAATAAACATATGCATTAAGTGGGTGTTTGTCGGCGAAAAAGTTTTTTTTAACCTCAGTCCTTCCAGTTTAAGTTTCTCGTTACTTTCATTCTTTTAATAAGTCTTAGCGCCAATAGAATCTCTCTAAAGGCCCGTAGGCGTAGGGCCCTAGCCGCGGATCCCTTTTGTATGGTTTATTGGTTCCTAACTATTAATAAATACAGTTTACTTACGCAGCGACGCCATTCGTTAGATTCGTTAGAGAATCGTTCAGTCTTTTCCTCCACCCTCCCCACCTGAACATTGAAAAGAAACTACTGCGCGCAATGATTCAGGATAGATAAAAAAGTGTCGTTTCTGTGGATACGTGTCGGCGATGAATTCGAACAGTTTTTGGAGAATCTCGAATCGAATCCGAACTCGTCACTGGCACATAATGTTTAGGATTTCTACGCTGCGAGTACTGTTTCAAATACCTTTATAGCAGGTAGCCAATGCATTACGAACTAAGGAATTCGAACCGTGATTGAAAATGTAAACAGTCGAGGTCGTGAACTCGAAATCCGGGAACACAAAGCTCAAAAATGCGAGACTTGTGAACGTGAACTTCAAGATCGCGGAGCTCGCGATAACGAAATTCGAGAGCGGGTTATACGAAAACGTGAAAATCGAGACCGTCAAATCTTTAATCGAGAAATACAGAATCAGTTGATCTCTCAGCAAATTGAGAAAACTATAAATGGCACATACAGCTTACCACTTCTGGGATTTCTGCGTAAAGAATTCTACAGAAGAGAAAAGCCTTCTCTGGAATTTCCACAATTTGGTATAAATCGCAACAATCTGCATAATAATTTTAAACCCGTAGAAAGGACGAACTGATGGTTTAATTGCTCGACAAATTAGGAAATAATCAAGCATCGTTGACGAATGTAGCAAACTATTTACCAGATTTTTTTATATAATGCCCGATTTGAGTAAAAAAATTAAGGCATTTAAGGGCGAAAAGGACAGCGTCGATTCACCGATCCAGGAAGTGCAGAGTGCATAATCAAAGAATCTATCCTATTAGAAAAAAGTCTGGCACTAATTACGTAGAAGACAGATTTAAAAAGTTTTAGTGCGACTCATTTTGTAACTTGTTCGCCAGGAATAGTGATCGCGGATATTAATGTAGATGGAGTGCAGGTGAAGGAAATTAGAATGGACCTGATTATGGGTCGATCGTTCACCGGACACCCACTTGTAGAAATGCATAAAAAAAGTCGAAAAATTAGTCTTCAAGGAAAACGAAGAAGCTTTATCTTTCAAAATTATAGGTGAAAGAGCAGAGGGATGAGAAAATCGAATTAAAAAATAGTGATACCGTCTCGTTCCATTAACTTTATAAATAAATCATCTTGAGTAAAGCACCTTGATACGCTAAGGAGCGTACGTTACCAGTATGTAATTTGGATTCAAGAGCTCATCAGATCTAAAAACCATAGATCAGCCTGCGTGGAGAACTCTACGAACTGTCACCTGTTCCCTTTGAGTCGGTGTTAGGAAGACCAGTATCACGAGCGGAAATAAAAATTTAAGCGAACCAGTCGGAAGAAACCATAGAGGACTTAATAATAGTTCTTAATAGTTTTAGGAAAGTTAGAGCGACGTCGTTGTATGATTTCGGATGCGCGGAAGTATTAAAAATGGACATTACCGAAAAGGACAATAGCAAACCTGTAAGTAGTAATTATATTCCAGCGAATAATACTGACCGGGAAAATGAAAACAATATTTAAAGAATTAAATAAAACTGGCTTAGCGACCTACATGAATTCCCTATATGCGAGTCCAGCTTTCTTGATTAAGAAAAAAATGGCGCTCACCGCTTCGTGGTATATTTTAAAAAACTAAACAATCAGGCCGAACGCAAAGTACATATCCATTACCCGATCTCGATGACTATTTATCAGTAATAGCTGATGATACGGGTAGATTTATTCGTATGTGTTTTGAATTAACCAACGCACCTTGTTATTTTTCGAAGGTGATACAGAAAATTCTAGGACCATTACGTGACCAACTTGTAATTTTTTATTTATACGACATCTAATAACCAGGAAATCTTTTGCCGAATTAAAGCTTAAATTAATGCAAGTGCTAAAAGCATTAAAAAGAGCCGGATTAACTCTCAATTTAGAGAAGAGTTTTTTTTTTTACAAGAAAGAATAGACTTTTTGGAATTCGTTATATCTAAAGACGGAATCGAACCAGGCGAAAATAAAATTAGAGTGATAGCGAATTTTCCAGAGCCGGACAATATACATGATTTAAGAAGCTTTTTAGGTTTGGCCGGATTTTTCAGGCGTTTTGTTCCGAGATTTGCTTAAATTGCAGAACTGTCGCATTTATTATTTAAACAAAATAAACCTATGTTTGGAACGAAAGAGCGAGATAAGCGTTTAAAGCTGTATGTGTGATACCAACAAGTAAAACGATTTTAAAGATCTACTATCCTAACGCAGAACCGTAAATCACACCGATGCGAGGGCTAAAGGATTAGTAGCAATGATGCTGCAAAAGAATACCGATTCGAAACTTTAAACAGTACGCGATTAGTCGACTAACAAGCTTGTACTTTTGGTGGTGGTTTGGGTGGTAGTATTACGAATGTTTTTGATCTGTTTACATTTTAAGGTTTTCATAGACATAGTATTTGATGATACAACTTATTAAACGAATTTGATTTCGATACAATAGGTTCATTGTACCTTTAGTCGCTGACTAAAGATACTCAGAAAAAGACAAGTCACAAATTTGTTAAATAATGTTAATTGAAAAAAGCACAATGCCACATATACAATAGAAACGAGATACAAGCGTAACACAGGGGTGGTAACCTGAACCGCGGGTAGAGCGGTACTGACTCTCCCCTCGCTCGACCTCAGTACACTTGTATAGTGGACGCGCAGATGCACAAGAATATACCCATAATAGAGTCAAAGTCACCCGCAACCGCGAAAGAAAAAAGATCTCGCTGAAATCTTCAATAGGGGGTAAATATGCTACATGCAGACGTTTTGAGCACAGCTCTAGTAGGCGATTAAGAATGTTTGAGCGAGATTGAAGACCGCATGACAGGAATGTTTAAACTGATCAACGAAGAGGACGAGATTCTAGTTTTTCAATACTCAGACGTTAGATTGAAAGAAAAGAGAAACTTGGTTAAAACTGGAAAAGGGACAAGAACGAGGCGAAGTGCTGAAATACGAATGTTACAATAATATCATGTATAAACACTAACGAAACAAACTTTTATATGCTGTACTGGACAAAATACGTAAAAGTCTGGCAATACGAAACTATGATATACGGGTTCACCAAGGTATCGAGCGTTTAGTTTCTAAGATCCGAGAATACTATTTTTTTCACAATTACGTCAATATGTGAAGCAACACATACGTGGATGTTTGCAATGTTTGTTGACGAAGACAAAACGTGGAAGTCAAGCGGGTCAATTACAGCCAATCGAACCCGGTAACCGTCTATTTGTCTAATTCACATACATTAGGGTTGTTCAAAAAAAAAAAAGAAGGAAATCCGAATCCCAACTTGCATCTTCGATTTTTTTGTTCCTTTTGCGTTAAAAATAATTAACAGGCGATATTGTTGTTTTAGATCGATATTGGTAAAGCGTTGTTTACGTCATAGAGAAATTTCGAATGGGAGCTTTCGAATAGGATGGCCGAATGTTAGCGCTAATAGAATCTCTCTAAAGGCCTCTAAGATCGGCGGGAAAAGTTGAGTCCTTTGCCTTTGTCGTTGAAAAAGTAAGTGAAGAAAAATTGGTAGCTTAATGAAAGAAGGCTCATTGTAAAGTTGCAAATGTTTTACGTTAGAAATAAGGAAATTTTACCGTTTTTAAAGACAGTGAACTTTGGAGCATATTTTTCTATTAACAAAATAATAGCAAAATTCTGAAACGATTCGTGGTGGTACTTTAAACATTTCTGAACAGATTTGTCGTTGAAAAATTTGAAAAATATAAATAATTGTTCTTTTTTTTTGTACATAAATATGAAACTGAACTATTTTCAGTTCTGATGAAGATTATTAAGTGATTTAAATTACCATCTGTAATTATTTACAAAGTTTAAGGCCAGAGTGAGGCCCGGAGGCACAAGTTGGGTAACACGTGCTGAGGAAAACCGAGGATATTCCCCTGAAAAATCAGCACTATGCTGTTTTCTGGCCCTTGCTTTCCCATATAAAAAACTGATTTCTTATATCGTGATTTGCGCTAAGACAACAAGAAACACATAATTTTGTCAAATTGTAAATTATTGCAGATAGTTCAACTAACTTATCTCCAATTTAAATCACTTCATTATCTTCATTAGAAGTGAAGATAGTTTAGTTTCAAATTTATTTTAAAAAACAAAAAATTATTTATATTTTGCAAATTTTTCAACGGAAGTTTACTCAAAAATGTTTAAAGTTTCACCATGAATTTTTTCGGATTGAGATTCCTAATTTAAAAATTTTATGTAAAAAAAACTAATTTTTCCGTCGAAAAATGCATGATTTAAGCATTTGTTTATGAAATTTGTTTATAATATTAACAATGATAATCTCAAAAAGAAATTTCTTGATCATTATATTGTTTTATGCAAATTTCTTGCAATATGACTTAAAATTATGTAAAATCGTGGAAAACATTCTTTAAACAAATAATTTGTTTCTAAATTTCTTTTGTTTATTAAACATGGTTGGAGTATTTCTCTTATCTTACCAGCTTTTTTCAAATTTTTGTTGGTCCACTATTGCCAGTATTTGTTGACTGTATGTGTCTTTGAACCAAAAAAGTATTTTTTCCCCCACTGTGCGACGGCGCGCAGTAAAACCCAGTCCACATGATACCGAGTTCAAGAATTTTCAAGGCATACACTCACACATGCCAATTCCGTGATTTAGTTTTTTTAATTCCGATAATTGCGATGACGCACGGTTCAGTGTCGCTGGCTCTCCTACTATAGATATACTCTCTCCTACTCTCTCCTACTATAGATATACTACTTTTGAATTATTAATCTAATTCGTATATTCTAATCAGCCCTATGCATCGCCCCCACTTTTCTGTTCCCTTACGATCCTAAGGGGAAATGGCTGTCAAACTAATCCAGCAGATGTCTCCACGATAACTCGGTCTGACTTCTGTTAATACACATTGCAGAGCGTACAGCAATAATTAAAAAACGATTAGTTTGAGAAAAATTCTCAAAAAGTGTTTTGAAAAATGTAGCATTTTGCGTCTTTTAATTTTTCTTTAGGTTGTCTTGTTCCTATTATAAGTTCGGTAAGAATGGGACGGAAATGTGTAGCTCCTGGTTGCAAGTGGTTATCACAACAACGAACAGAAATTTCACATGTTTGCACCAAAAAATCCAGTAATAATTAAGCTGTGGCAAAAAGCCATTTTAAGGAATGACAGTGTGTGTGTGTTAGAGAACCTGATGCAAACGTCATACAGTGGGAGGAAATAAACTTTTTTCGTTCAAAAGTGCCCAGATCCTTCAATTGTGGTTCGATTTTGATATACTCAAAGTATGGAAAAACTGAAATTTTGTGAATTACCATTTTTTACGCTTTCATAACTGATTAGATAAACTTTATATTTTTTAAATAAATGTTTAGTGACTCACAAAATACAAGAAATTTGCTCATTATTCCATTAATTTGGGATAAACAAATTTTATGAATAAATGAGAAAATTGTGTTATTATCGGTAAAACAAATTTTCTGTTTGCTAAAAATGCTTCATATTAATTTATGAATTATATTTGATTACAAAACTAATTAAAAGCTTATAATAACCATTGTTATAAATAATTCTTGTGGGAAAATATTAAAATTTGAGATTTTTTCAAATTAAAATTTCTTTCAATCGCCAGAACCACTTCGGGTATTCCTTAAAATAATAAATATTCATTAATGTTAGATCCTATACTAAAAAGATCATACGTATCGAGTAGCGAAATATCTCGCACCATCTCGAAAAATGTAATGCAGAAATGCGAAGACCCGATTCCGTATTGGTCAGTCATATAGTTGGCGTTGTATATGAATCTCTTGCAAGAGCGTTTCAGAATATGTGCGCTCACGCGCGCGATTAAAAAAGTACAACAATACAATATTGGTAGGATTTACTAAAGACGGATTCTTCTTGGCCACCGTAACCTAAATCAGTAAACAAATTTTCAATTAAAAAATAAAATTGTAGTTACCTTGAATACGGTCAGAGAAACGTGAAAACTAAATAAATTTTAAGACTTTTAAAAATGGGGTTTGTCTTTCACCAAAGCGAACCAACCTAATTGAAAGATTGTTTTAATGCAAACAGCAAATAAAACTTTTAGGTAATCTTGAAAATGGTAAGAGATGCGCGAACACTGGTAACATTTTCAGAATTTTATAAAGAGGGATGGTCCTTATACATTCCAAAATAAACAATAAACAACTTTTCAACATTCAAAACATCAAAATTTTGATTTTTTTCCAAAGCGGGCATGGAAACATGAAAACTAAGTAGGTTTTAAGGGGTTTGAAAATATGTTTTATCTTCGACCAATTTGAGATATCCCAATGAAAATATTTTTTAAATACCCCCCAAAAAAATGAAAATTTTGAGTTATCTTGAAAACGCGGAAAAATAAGCGAAAACTGACAACATTTTAAAGATTTCCAAGAGGGGTATCTCTTTTGAAAAAAATGTTAAGGTTTTTACAGAGGGGTATTGTATTCGACTTACATAAACTAACTCAATAAACTCATTTTGTTTAGAATAAATTTTTTAAAATAATCATACAAACGGGGAGACATACGTGAAAACATCGACGTAAACCAATAAACAAAAGTTTAAAATTCTAAAAAATACAAACATTTGAATTATCTCGAAAAGCGTCCATTATAAGTAAAAACTAAAAAACATTTTGAGGGTTTTGAAGAAGGGAATTGCCTTACACCAAAATTTTAAAGTTTTTTCAGAAGGGTTTTGTTTTCGAACTACATTAACTAACCCAATAAAAAGATTTTTTTAGTACAAAAAATTGCAAATTTTGAATTTTCTTAAAAACGATCAGAGATAAGGGAAAACTGACAACATTTTCATGATTTCGTAAAGGAGGTGATCCTCAACCACCCCGACCTAAACCAATAAATACAATTTTTTTTAAATACAAATTTTGAGTTATCTCGAATACGGTCAAAGAAACGGAAACCTAAGTAGGGGCTTTATTTTCGGCTAAATCGAAATAGCCCAATTATATGATTTCTTCAATACCCCAAAAAAATATAATTGTTCAGTTATTTAAAAAACGGTGAGGGAGGAACGGAAACCGACAATATTTTCAAAACTTAAGATTTTAAACCTATGATTTGAAAAATGCAAAACAATAATACAATTTTTTGAATTATATCGCAAACGATCAGAGATACATGAAAAATAAACAAATATTAAGGAGTTTGCAGAGCAGGACTGTTTTCGACAAACTCGAAATAACCAAATAGAATGTCTTAAAATTAAATAAATATTATAATTTTGATTTATCTTGAAAATGGTGAAAGATGCGCGAGAAATGAACAAATTTCCACTGTTTCATTAATATCCTCGACCACCCAGAAATAACAGAGTAAAGTAGAGATACGCGAAAAGGGATAACATTTTCAGGTTATTCCATTCCAGGATGGTCATCGGGCACCCTGAATTAGTATAATAGAAAGAGTTTCAAAATAAAAATTTCGTGTTATCTTGAAAACGACGTGATACGCGAAAACTGACAATGTATTTAGAGTTTTATAAAAAGGGTGGTCCTCAGCTACCGCAAATTAAGCCAATGTAAAGATTTTCAAAAGGAAAAAATCAAAATTTAGAATTATCTCGAAAACCAGGGAACATACGCAAAAACTTAAAAAAAAAAACTAGTACTAAATAACAATTCGTGTTAATATTGAAGAAACTTAACACATATTCAGATTTTCGGGATAGCGTTGAAATATACGCGAAAAAAATTCATTCAGATTAGAGCAAAGTGAATGGGGAGCTTGGATTAATTCGGACTGAAGGTAATTTTTGTGCGAGAATTAAGAAGGATTGAAAAGATTTCTTGCATTAGCTTCGGATTCATCGGATTACCCACATAGCACACACTTCCCCAAAAAACAAGTGCTGTCCCAGGTTTGGATCTAAACTTTTTCGGAAAAACGGCGGCAGACCTGGTTTTTTCGAGAAACTTCCGAATTGTGTTAAGCGCACCGTGTGAAAATGATTAAAAGGTGTTTGGATTGGTTTCCAGTTCACTCGAATAGACTGAAAGTTTGTTTTCAATTGGTTTATGAATCAATCGGTTTGGTTTCAGATTCACACTTATCCATTCTGACTGATGTCGGATTCAGTCACATTCGTCGGATCGAATTCAAAAACTCCCATTCATTTCAGAGAATTGAAGGCACGGATGCACGGTTGGTTCTGATACATGAATGAAAAACTATTGATAACTGAGCCTCGTATCCATTTAGATTGAATTTCGTATTGGCACCTGTATTGAGATTAAAATTTAATTTGAGGTTGAAATACGGATTACAAAGGTTGAAGAGGATTGAGAAAATTTCTTCAAATTGTTTCAGATTAATTCCAATTAGTCCGAACTGCAAAAGAAATCAGTAATACATACAAAATATCTTGAATGACGAAAACAAGCGCACTCGAGCGCGCCATCGTTCTCGTAAAATATAAAAACTTAAATTTTTATACTCAAATTATATAACTAAATTCAAAATTTTGGCTCTTTCGCATAGAAATTTTTTTGTACTGGAAATGTTTTAAGCTGTTGAAAGAATTACTGGTAGTTACAAAAATATTTGATAAGCTAACAATAACCATTGTTATGAATAATTCTCGTGAAAAAATATTCAAATGTAAGGTTTTATCAAAATTTTAATTTTCTTTAATCGCTGGAATGGCTACGGATATTCATAAACAAATATATCTTTGACAATTTAGATAAAAAAATTTTAAATGTTGGCAGTTTCACTTGGAAAAATTAAAATTTTTTTTTGGTCACAAGAATAGTTAATAACAGTGGTTATTATAAAGTTTTAATTTAGTTTTGTCATTAAATGTCATTCCTACGTTAATGTGAAGCACTATTAGCAAAAAAATATTTACCTATAATAAGACTATTTGCAGATTTTTTTATTATATTTATTTAAATAACACATAAATGAAATAATAAACTAATTATTTGTATTCTATGAGTTCTTCAACATTCATTTAAGACAATATAAAGTTTTCCTGATCAGTTATTAAAGCGTAAAAAATTGTTATGTACAAATTTCCCGTGGAAAAATTATTAATAAACAAATAGAGGAGACCAAATTTCGGAGCGTTAAGCTTTTCAGAATGTAATGAGCTTTAATTTAAAACAAACAAAAATCAAAATCCGACGAAAATATTATGTTTATTTTAGACATGAGGTTTGCAAAAATATAATTAACTATTTAACTCAAAAGCTACTTTAAATGTAATTTTTTAAATAAAGTTATTAGGGGTTGAATGCAGCGAGAAAAAAGCTTTCAAGAATAAGCAACAGATAAATTATTGAACTGTATAAATGTATATATGATGTTCGGTTCAATTAAAATAAATATATACATTATATTAAATTATATTAAATACATTTTCTCACTTGTTAGACTTGTCATTGACTTTTTACCAAATTATTTCTTTAAATATTTTAATTACAATGACCCATACTTTTTCAAAATATTTCCTTAAAAACTTGAAGTCGTTGAGTTATTGAGGTCTTAAATATTATTAATTTTTTCATTAGTTACATTAATAATTTTAATAATAAATATTTTCTATAGCTAGAGCAAATAATAAAATCAATAATATCAGGGAAATAAATTATAGGAATATCAATTTCGAAATGCTTTCAGAATGTATCTCAAAATTAAATTATATTCATATAAAAGTACACACTTTCATGTCTTTTTCTCTTTTTAAATATATTAATAATAGTTACTATTATTTTTTCATATTTTTTTCTGTTAAGTTGCAAACAGCATCAAGTTTTTAAATATTTTTGCTTTTTCTTAATGCAATTCAATGCAAAAGTCAGACCAACTTATCATGGCGTAATTTGTTTGATTAGTGTGACCGTCATTTCCCCGCCGGATCGTAAGAGAACTACTACTGCATTCACATACACGGTCGAGGCAGGGGGCTGATTCCAATATATTCATATTAAAATAAAAATTATGAAATTTTTAACACAAACTAATGATCACTTACGAGAAAAAATATTATAGGAAAAAAAACAAGGAATAAATCATATTAAAATATCAAAGAAATAACGCAAACAGTAAAGAAATTACAAAAGAATTATTTGTTTTGAAACACTCATATGAAGTTGCACAAAACTGTTGAATCACATTTTAGTGAGCTCTCTTTAACAATGTATAATGAAAGTTTCGCAGTCTCTGGCAGACACCCTTATACTTTCGGTCGGTTGCCCTCCGTCTGTCCTCCGTAGACTAAATATGGACATGGGGCAAAAAACTGACATAGGACCCAAAATTGACATTTGACCCAAAATTGAACAAGGACTCAATATGCACATAGACAAAACATTGACATAGGACCAAAAACCCAGATAGCAATTTTCGGGCACACTGACTGCACAATGCCGCAGGCTGCGAGTAGATCAGCACACCATGTCAGTAGACCTTGCGACAGATGCGAGTACATATCTTGCTCATTACGCCGTTAGGCCCTGTCTACACTGCATGCTGGCATCTTGCCGTTAACATATGTCGTATCATCAAGGTTGCCCTCTGGAGTTATCCTGTTCGCATAAACTGAAGGAAATAAATGGTTTCTAGGGTGAAGAATTTATGATATAATAATAAGCTTTTGTTAATGTCGTATTCTAGTATATTAATTTGTTTGTTAAAGACATAGAATTTAATAAATATCCATTTTCAGCAATATAAATAGAAAAATGTCATTATGAAGAGCATATGGCTATACAAAATTTTATTTATTTTGTTCAGTCTGAAAACTTTAAGTAATACCTCGGACATCAAAAGATATGGCAATTGGCAGGTCGCCGCACAGTGTGAGGAAATGCACTTTTTTCGTTCAAAAATGTCCAGAGCTTTCAGTTTTGGTCCGATTTTGATTTAAAAGAAATTAAAGTTCATTTAATTAATTAATTAATTAATAATTTTTTCACTCAACGTATGGAAAAACTGAAATATTTTACATACCAATTTTTTACGCTTTAATGACTGATTAGGTAAACTTTTTATTCTCTTAAATGAATGTTCCGGGACTCATAGAATACAAATAATTTGTTCATTATTCCATTTATTTGGTATAAACAAATTTTATGACCAAATTAACAAATAGTCTCATTATCGGTAAAATGAATTTTATTTTTACTAGAAGTGCTTCATATTATCTTAGGAATGACATTTAATTACAAAACTAATTCAAAGTTTATGATAACCATTCTTATAAACAATTATTGTGGCAAATATTAAAATTTGAGATTTTTTAAAATTATATTTTCCTTAAGTCGCCAGAATGACTTCAGGTTTTCTTTAAAGTAATAAATATTTATTGATATTTGATAAAATGTAACAATTTCAATTTTTATAAACAAATAAAAAATTTTGGCCCTTTCGCATAGAACAAAAATTTCTTGCACCGGAAATGTGTTAAGCTGTTTGACGAATGACTGCTAGGCACAACAACATTTCGGAAGTTAACAATAACCATTGTTATAAATAATTCTCGTGACAAAATATTCAAATTTAAGGTTTCAACACATTTTAATTGTCTTTAATTGCTAGAATGGCTGCGGATATTCTTAAAAAAATCTATCTTTGATCATATTTAGTAAAATACAGCAATTAAAATGTTTATAAACAATTTAGATAAACGAATTCCAAATTTTGAGTGACTCATAACACTGCATGCTAAGAGTCACTCAATACAAAATCTTTTGATAATAACCCACCGTGTGGTAGGCTAACCTACAGTTTTACAAAGATTCATTTCAGAAAACGGGATTGGTAATGAATGTAGAAAAACAAGTACTTTTTCATGAATTTCAGATTTTTGAAATATTTCTTCTTTCGTAGCTGATACATGGATCCGAACACACTTAACAGTTTGTTTGCGAAATCAGTATTAGTAGCAACATGAGAAGACTTGCGTGAATTGAATTCACGAATATTCCTGTAGGCTATATGCAAATGATGATCCATAATGTGAATCCTAGCATGTAAGATTGACAATCCATAATCATATGACTTGATATCTATAACTTTGCCTTTGACTCAATCTAATTCATTTATCTCTTTATGTGCAGCTTGACAAATGTACCAAGTCATAGGTGATAAAGTTTCAGAAAGAGCCTGGTTAATTTTTTAGTCCAACTTCGTCAACTTCATATCAGGTTTTATCACAAAAGTACCGGAATCGTTTTTTTATTATTGTGGACTTCATTTTATCGATTTCTTTTTGAAGTGATAATATTACTGAAATGGTTTTTTGGGTGGTTTCTTTTACGAATTCATATAGTTTTGGCCTGCAATATGATGTTGACGTTGGATTAGGATTTTACCACACTACAGAATTCACCGAATCCTCTTAAGTGAAGTCGCAGTGGTACCATTGAAACCGTGAAGATACTATTATCCACCATATCTGGGTCGTCTTTCGTTTGCTTGTATGTGCTTTGGCTTGAAGAACCATCACAACCGTATTTCACAATTGACTTCAAGTTATGGTGTTTCCTTTTATCTGTAAATGGAAGAGAAATATCACAGTCTTTAAAAATGCGAACTATCGTATGATCTAATAAGGATTTTACTCCGATCTTAAAACCCTTTTTCGTTACTTTAATTGGATGTGGATAACATTCTTCTTTTTCCAAATTGTCGTATACTGGGTAAGTGTCAGCATTTATCTTTTTTTCCTGCATATGGATCATGTGATACTGACTTTTGGACAAATCAGCTTCCTCTATTAACGCCAAAGCTTCCTCTGATGTGCAAGGGATCAGGAAATCCTTCATATTTTTATTTTCATCGGAAGGTAAAATTGAATTCATGAATTCTATTACTTTCTTCTTATCATATAGATTTAGCGAGCGTAAAAAAGCCTGTCTTATTTCGATGTCAGTATATTTTTCCTGAATATCCATTAATTTCCTTCGTTTTTTTTGTTGAAATAACACATTCTATAAAGTCACCTGAGATTAGCCTCCCGCATTTGTAATTACTTTTCGGTTGAAATTCCACGATAAAATATGTGTTCAACCAACCTGCAAACTTGTTATCGAAACAAGCTTTAATAAATTCTGAACTCTACTATTTTATTTTAAAATGTTGGATAAAATAATGATTTAATTTTTTTTAACCTTTTATCAATTGTATCTTTTATAGTTTAAATTCAATTATCTTTTTAAATACTGCGCCAAATCTTCCACACCTCCATTGGAATTAGAAGTCAAGTAATTGGATTGGGTATTTTTGGGAACATTTAAAGTATTCATTTTGTTTTAATAGAAATCCATTAATGGGACAAATATTAAACCCAACAAATTTTCTTACTATTGACTAAAATTATTTAGTACTTATATCTAATATTAACGCAAAATCTTAGAATTAGAAAACGAAACAGATAAAGAAAACAAGTATAATGTGATGCAGAAAAGAATACAACTGTAAAAAGAAAACTCTTTGTCCAATGCACATTTTACTGAGTGAGAATATTGAAAAAATTGAAAGTTATAAAAACAACACATGACTATGGATATCATGGCTACGAAAAAGAATTCTATTTCTCAATTTTTTGTTTGAAGGAACCAGATTTTTTGCTACGTGAAACTGTCAAAATATGAAATTTTTTATCTTATTTGTTTATAAATATTCAAATTGTTATATTTGACCAAATGTTATCAAAGATATATTATTTTCAAGAATATCTGTACCCATTCTGACCATCGAAGAAAATTTAAATTTGATAAAACCTTAAGGTGACAAGATGACAAGATTTGTCAATAAAAGTACTTATTGTTAACTTTTATAATATTTTTTTGACGAGCGGTCATTCGTCCAACAGCTTAAAAGTTTTCTAGTGCAAAAAAAGATTTCTATGCAAAGGGGCCAAAAATTTTAATTTTTTTGTCTAACTTGTTCATACAAATTTAAATTGTTATATTGTGTCAAACATTATTCAATTTTGACTGTTTTGATGACTACTAGTTTCGTAATTAAATGTCATTCCTACATTGATATGAACCACTTTAGGAAAACAAAGTAAACATATTTTTTGCATTCTATGAGTCCCTAAACATTCATTTAAGTCAATATAAAGTTTTCCTGATCAGTTATTAAAGCATAAACATTTTTATTTACAAAATTTCAGTTTTTCCATACTTTGAGTGGAAAAATACAGGAGACCAAAGTTCGGAACGTCAAGCTCTTTAGAATATAATAAACTTTAATAAAAAAAAAAATCGAAGGAACTTCATAAAGTTTTTTTTAACTATGCAATACTTTGTGACAGCCAAAATTTTGAATAA
>JAAAKG020197867.1:0-23886 GCA_010014905.2 Druon quercuslanigerum | reverse complement strand
ACGAGCCATTTTTCGACTTCTTCAAAATTGGCGAAGCGCTGCTCTGCGAGTGAGTGTCCCATCGATGCGAAAAGGTGTAGGCTGACGGGGTCGAGGTCTGGAGAGTCCGACGGGTGCGATAATATTTCCCAATTCAATGCTTTTAATGTGTTCTTCACCATTATAGCGGTATGAAACGGTACGTTCTAATAATAACTTTGCAATGCCTTCGGGCTCATCCCGGGCGTTTTTCGATCAACGCATGATTCAAATTGATAATTTGTTGTCGGTAGCGACCCATATTCACCATCTCACCAGGTTTTAATAACTCGAAGTACACCAGACCACACTAGTCCCACCAAACACAGAGCATTGTCTTACGGCCAAAGCGATTTGGCTTTGGAGTCGATGGGAAGACCTCACAAAGTGAAAGCCATAATTTTTTCCGCTTCGGGTTCTCGAAATAAACTCATTTTTCGTCCCCCGTGACAATTCGATGCAAAAAAGATTTCCTTTCGAACCGTTCAAGTAGCATTTCACAAATGGTTTTTCCATTTTCCATTTCTCTATCGTTCAGTTGGTGTGGTACCCATTTTCCATACTTTTGGATTTTTCCCATGGCTTTTAAAAGTTGGCCAATTGCTCCTCGTGTCACATTTAGTGTTTGAGCCAATTGCTGTTGCGATTGGTTTGGGTCTTCATCCAATAACGTCTTCAATTCCTCGTCTTCGAATTTTTTCGCTGCAATAAGATGTTCATTGTCTGTTAAATCGAAATCTCCACTTTTAAATTGATGAAACCATGTCTTACATAATGTTATCACTGGAACATGTTCACCATAAGTTTTTACCAGCAATCGATGAGCTTCAACTGCTTTTTTCTTTTGATGAAATAAGAAAAGCAACGAATGCCGCAAATGCGATTAACTTGGAACGAAACTCGACATATTCACTGAGGTAAACAACTATGATGCTATTATTTTGGCATTAATGCACATTATAATATGACATAGATGCCCAATCATAGAAATGTATACATATCTCTAGCGACATCTATGAGTAAAACCGGCAAACTTTAAATAACACCCCTGGTATATCGCTGGGCAAGAGAGCATTGGAAGATTGACGAGCAGTAGTTGCATACAAGGAATGCACTATTGAAATTGAAAAAGAAAGATTTAGATATTTCAGTTCAATTTAATTTAGATAGTTCATAAAAACACGTGCGGCCATGACAAGACTTATGTGGGGGGTTGGGGGGTAATGCCCATTCCCCATACATTAAAATAAAACAAAAATATCATAAGCTTTTCAAATCAAACTCATAAAGTTATCACTCGAAATTTGATTGAATGCTATGATAGAGACCCACCTGTCACAAACTGTGAGAAGATCGCAATCCTACATGCTGAACCCAATCATGAGAAGCATGTCTTTGCTGAAACAGTTTGCATTGAAGCAGAAGGCTAAAATTGTCTCAGCAAAGAAGCTGACACAAATTTTCTAAATTTTTGCAATGCTCATATTTTAATTTTTAGTCAACTATAATGCAACCCTTTTGTATTTTGCGGATAGTTAATCCAATCTCAATATAAATTTGTTTGACTCGAATGCAGTAACAACATAAATTTCATAAATACGTAAATGAATTTAGTTTTTTCAAACTATGTTTTGCGCCTAATAGATCCTATGCTAAGTTCTGCAAACAATTATATCATCACATTGTTTTACTTTTGCATTCTTTGCTCTCCACATTTATTCATAATTGGTTCGAAAAAATGGAATAAAAAAGTTAAATTAATTAAATGTTTTTAAGAATCTTATGATAAAGTTTGATTAATTTACACAATGTGTTTCTCACAGTTCATAGTCTAAACAGGTAATCTGAAAAGAGAATACGGAAATTTTTATTTCTTCTGACACTATTAAAAATATTCACCATATTATATATTCTCAATATTCACAACGAATATTTTACCTAGTGGTAATAACTTTTGAAAAAAGACAAACTTTTCCATTTTTAAAAGTGAAACATTGATTATAGAGTGGTTGAACGCAGGTCAAATGGGTATGTTTAAATTATTTAGAGGTGGTATTTTGTATTTGTCCATCATTACTATCGGGTTAAATTTACAGTTTTGAGTCTCGCAAAGGCGACTGGTATGATTATTCTTTCGTTGGAAATGGTTGACGTATTAAAACGCGATATTACTTTAATATAATTAATGTTAAATGTATAAAAATAATACAAAGATTGAGGAAATATAACATTGTTATTTAGCTGCTAGCAGGTGTGCTATCAACAAATAATGATAGAAATAAACATACTTGAAGGAGTATGTGTCACTGTCATAAACTGATTTGTGGGTGTTTTTTCATACATAAAGTTTACTTTTGCTTTCCCACATTATATCTATACAAATAATGATTAAATTCTTTCAGAATTTATTAAATTTTCTTGTTCCAATGAGATTGTGCTAAGAAATAAGAGCAAGATAGAAGTCCTGCACTTACGAGTTGCTATGTTTGAGAAAAATTTTTGAATCAAAGGTTAACGAAATTATAATTCGAACTTATAATTTTGATTTTATGTAGCAAAAACTATTAGACTTCTATATCTATTTTCCGTTTTCAGCACTTAAACACACCTACACATACTTAAATATAGTCGCATAATTGCACATTACGGAGTAAATATTTAAACATTAATAAGCAATTTACAAGAAATTAATTACTGAATGAATCAATAAATTTTTCATAATTGCATCATCAGTCTGGTTATTTTAAACCAACAAAAAAATTCCGTTTTTTTCCCGCTTTTTACCCCGTTTGTAGAAAATTTTTTCACGGCCAAATAAAATTTAAAAATTGAAACTCTTAAGCTAAACAATTTTCCATTAGAAGTATTAACAATAAATTTGGTATTCAAATGCTCATTAATTTACACCTAAAAATGGAAAATACTAACACTTTTCCATTGAACAATGTTAAAGGAAATGCAGATAATCTGCAAAATTTAGAATTTTTAACATTTATAAATTAATGAGTTTAAAGATTCAGATAAAAATTGTAAAAATGTAATCCACATGATCATTTTTAGTACTCTAAGTTAAAGAATCAATAAAATTTAAATTTTTTATATTGTATTATTTTAAACTAGTGTAAACTAGAAAAGTTAAAAATTGAAAATTTGACAAAATACTTTTCAAATTATAAGTTAAATTATTTTCATTTTTAATAGTTTAAACACAGTTAAAAAGCTTCAAAACTTTATTTCAAAATCTTCAGAAACTTATTTTAAAATTTTTTTAGAATTTCTAAATATCTTTTGAAATTAATCAAAATTGTCTTAAAATTTTTAGAAAATCCTGAAAACTTAAAGGTAATTTCTTTAAATCTTCCACATTCCTTTTTAACAATTTTAGAACTATTTTAAAATATTTTTCTATATTTTCTTAAAATTATTTTCCAAAATGAGAAAATTATTTTTAATTTTTCTCAGAATCTTAAGAAAATGTTTTAGTTATTTTGAAGTCTTTCACAATTCTTAGAAAGTTTCTAATTTTTTTCTAAGTCTGCAAAAATCTAGATTTTGTTTTAAATTAGGCTGTGTCTATTTGCACCAAAATTTCAGTATGAATAGGTAAACTTTGTTCTTACGCACTTCGGTTAAATTATTCGAAATCATTTCAAGTTTAAAATTAATTTTGAATCTTTTCGAAACTTCAAAAAACGTCTTGAAACTTCTCGATTTTTTTCTGCAAATAATAAGTGTTCAAAAAAATTGTAACGTTCAAAGTTTAACAGTTCTTTGAGGTTTTAACAAATCTTCGTATCTCACATAATACACCTTTTAAACGTTTGCTTTAAAATATTTAGTCAAAATGTACTGTTCCTAAATGAACAGTCAAATATTTCTAAATATTCAATCATTATTCTTTTTCTCAATTAAAAAAATTTGAAAATAAATCGATTTAAAACTTAATGTTTTAAACTGAAACAATATTTTATAACAAATACATTATTATGAAGTTATTTTTAGGTCAAAAATAATTTGTTAAGTTTAAATCAGAAGTTTACTGGAATTTCGAATCATTTTGTCAAATAAATTATTGTTCCCTTTCAATACTTAAAGCACAGATTTAATTTTAAAATAAGTTATTTATATTTACAGTTTGTAAAATAGAATAGTTTCTTATCCAAAATTTTGAATTTCAAACGCTTTTAATTTTTAGTTGTTTATAAATTCAAGACTGTATTTTAAAATTCTTTAAATTAAAAATGAAAACTTAAGACAGAAAATTTTTAATTTAACAGATTTACGGATTACGCATTGTATACTGAATAATGCCATAATTGAAAAAGATAACAATTCGAGTAATTATTTGTCAAACTATTGAAATTAAACTCGGAGAAACTTTTCTTGCAAATATTTGTCAAGTTTCCGATCAAAAAATAAATTCACTGTCATTTTCCGGTCTTTCCCGGTCTCAAATATTTTTTCGGTAATTCCCTGGTTTTCCAGGTTTCCTAGTCGAGCGGTCACCCTGATAATTTTCTATGATACACTTAATTGATAGCTCTTGCATAGTAAAGATTTAGATTAAAGAATTTAAAATTACAAATTTTGTGAATTAAACTATAGAAAAAAAGTTTATAATTAAATTCCAATAATAATTTTTAATTGTGCCTTTTTGAAATGCAGCCACTTTAAATCGTTAATCTCTAAAATTAAAGATTTGAAGAGTTTTTACTTTTGGAAATTAAATTTAAAAAATTCAATATGTTTTGTAAATAATAATTCTGTAATTTTTATGATTTGGATTAAAAAAATTTTCAATTGAAAAGGTTCAAATTCGAACTCATAACCGTCGGCAAAATTTTTACTTATGAATCTTCGCAATTATACATTTTTAATTCCTCTCTCCAGAAAGCCAGAACATAACTCTTCATGCATTCGCATCTTATTCTCCCTATAAGTACCTGTCTTCCTTGCTCTCCTTTCTCAAAAATATATTGCGCCCTCTCCTTTGGCATAATCCACACATAGTTCCCATTAAACCTTGACTCTCTTATTCTCTCCTCCCCTGCTTTCTTCTTTCTCTTCATGCTGTTTCTTTTAATCATCTTATACACCCTCCTTCCTTCCTCATGCATCCTTCTTACTTCATCCATCTGTAATCCACTCGTTCTAAAATACCTTTCCCTTTCCACCTCCATCCTTCTACCCATACGTCTCTTTTCCTTCTCCCTCCAACATTCCCTTACTAGCTCATCTGCCCCTTATAATCTCTAAATTCGTTCTTCCTGTCTTTCTCCTGAAAATATAGTTCGGCGTATTCCTTGATAACCTCAGCCCCACTTAGCATATCCCTCCTGTATCTAATTTACCTCCTCACTTACCTTCCACCCTCACACCTTCACCCCGTAAAATAAGATACTCATCAATAGCGAATCAAACAATTTCATTCTCCTTACAAAATCATCTGCGGATAACCTCTTTCCCAGCCCTCACACCTGCCTCATCACCACATTTGCCCTTTTCACTCTCTCTTTTATATGACCATCCACCATCCCCCTTTGCTCCGAAACAGGAAGTTCCGGTACGCAAACTCTTTCACCTCATGTACCGCTTTTTCATTCCACTTTTACTCCGCTCCCTTATCTCTCCCCCTCCTTTTCTGAACATCATAACCATCAACTTATCCGCATATAACTCTGACCTATTTTTGTCCAAGTATTTTCTCAAACTTTTCATCATTTCCTTCAAAGCCTCTTCATAATTAGCAAGCAGCATTATGTCATCTGCATATGCAAGAGACCATATCCCTACCCCTCCTACCTAACAACTCTTCCTATTACTCCCGATACTAGCTTACTTTCCATATCTGCGATTAAAATTTCAACTCTCTATCCATCCAGAACCCTACAGAGATTCCTACTCCTCCTCTCATCCTTTCTTTCGTCTCCTCATATACCTCCGTCACCCTCTCGATCAGGCCTCTCTCCACTCCCCTCTCTTCCATTGCCTCCCACAACCTCCCCCTATCCACCGAAGGGAACGCGCCTTTAAGATCTACAAAAAACGCGTACACTTTGGCACCCTTTTTACTAGTTTTCTATCCCCTACGCTGCAAAACGTACCTATTGTCAATGGTACTCCTTCCCTCCCTAAAGTCCGTCTGCGTTTTCGGCAGTATGCCTTTCCCCTCAACATCCTTCCGCAGTTTATCTGCTAGCACCATCGCGTATATTATCTACGCTAATTCTAGCGTAATTGCTCTATAATTTTCCTGCCTCTCCCTATCCCCTTTTTTATACAGAAATACGATCACCCCCTTCCTCCACCCTCTTGGAAATCCCTCTTCCTCCATACTTTTCTCACTACCCCCTTCAGATTTTCCCTTACCTCTTGTGTGCCAAAGAGCCATGCTTCGCTAACCACACCGCCCAGCCCTGATGCCTTAGACCCTTTAAACTTCCTTCTCTGCCTCTCTATCTCCTCGTCAGTCAGCTCCTCTCCATCTATCGCCCTTGTTTTTCTAATCTCCTTATCTCTCTTCCGTGTTTCTGATTCCTGAAATGAATCTTTAAAAAATTCTCTCCATTCGTCACTCCCTGTCTTCTCACTTATCCCCATCCTACGTTTTCTAAACCTATTAATTATCTTCCACAAGTCCCCTTCTGTCTTAATATTTCTCAACTCCTCCTCAAGCTCTTTTTTCTTTTCCTGCTCTTTCTTCTTACAGATTATCCTAAACTCTTCCCTCATTTATACGTACTCCTCCCTTTTCGCAATTCCTTTCTTTCACTTTCTGTACTTCCTTTTCACCTTTCTCTTGATCATTATACATTCCCTATCTCACCACGGCTTTACTATTCCTTTCTTCTTCTTTCTAAATACTTTCTTTTGCACATACCCTTTTACTTTATCTTTCAGAATCCTCCTATATCGCTTCCCCCGACTCCCCCGTAAAGCTTACGTTTTCCAACTGCTCCTGATACTTATCTGTTGCCTCTCTCGTCCATGACACCCTTTCCCCTTACAACCCTACTTCCCCACCCTGCCTTCCGCCAACCTCGCCCTTAATCCACAAACTTAACGGATGATGGTCCTATTCCACCCTCCCTTCCAAGGGAGGGTGGACCCTTCCACTGCGAATTTCTCTATCTTCTCCCACCTTTGCATGTTCATTATCACATAGGCTATCACATATATCCCCATCTCACTCACATACGTGTATTCTTCCACTTCGTCCCCTGTTACCATACCATTCGCCACAGCCCATCCTCTGACCTCCATCCAGTCTCTTAGAATCTCCCCCTCTTTATTTATTAACTTATCCTTCGATTTCCTTTCGAAGCTCTCCCTTTCCCGGTACAGGCCCCCTCCCCCCAATTCTCGCATTAAATTCCCCCCTTTTAGTACCACTATACCTACATCCCTCTCTCCTAGTATATCTTCCACCCTTTTTCAACCCTTTCCATCCCATCCTTATTGTACACAGTCACAAACTTGTATGTTACTAATCCATCCTTAACCCCTGTTATAATTTCCCCACTCGCCCTTCCTTTGCTCTTTACTCTGACCACCTCCTGTAGCCTTCAACTACACCCCCTTGGCAACTTTGGCTCTATAATATCTCATTCCTTTTTCTCTACCCACGTTCTATCAATCCCACTACATGAAATTGCTGGATATACCTCGAGAAATCCTCATCTTTCTTCTTCACTCCCGCTACGTTCCAGTACAGCACCTTTAACACTCTTTTGCCCTGCTTTACTACCACCCCCCTACTTCCCACGAAACAAATTCTCCTGCACTTCCTTCAAAACCCCCTTCTCCTCGTCCCTACCCCACATTTTCTCCTCTATTTTTATTTTCCGATACCCTACCTTTGCGTTAAAAATTCTGACCATTGTTAACTTTTGTATTAGGTGTAGGCGGTTATCGAGGTTTTCGTTGTCGAGACGTCGTTGAAGTAAAGATGGATGATAATTCTGCATATCGAGGAATTTTAAGATCCGGCTTCGTGGCAATACCCTTATGGTTTCGTCCTGGCTTCGCGGAACAAGCTACGCATTATGAAGTTTTTATTAGGTTCTCATCACATTCAAATTTCTATGCAGAACTTGCCCCACATGATCTACGTGATGAACATAATTGTTTTACTAATATTCCAACGTATGCTCAAATGTTTTTAAATCGTAACCGGACACACCTTTATTATATTGCTTTAGATTTCGAATTGTTCACTACCACTGAAGTCTCTCTACTCAACTTTGCTAGCTACCCACCAACTGGCTACATTTATGTATTAAAGCCAGGAGGTCCTGTCTATAGGTCAACCTTCGATCATTTTCATGTTATTGAAGCGATCGGTCTTGGTAGATATAAGTGAAATTTCTCTATAATATTAGGGAGTGCTAATTCTGTCATCAACAGTTATTATCAGTGGACATCTGGACGTATGAGTAATTGTCTATTGGATGGAACACTTAAAATCCCATAGTAATATGTATGACACTGAATAAAGAATAAAGAAAAAATTTTAAAAAATTCATTTTTTTATTTCCGTTAATATTCACTTTAGTTGAATATAACAACAATCCAAAAGTCACAACCATACGTATTCCGGCCAAAGCTTTACAAAAGTTGGAAAAATGCTTTAGAATGCATGCATCGAAAAGTTTCTATTAAAAGCTCCAAACTCTTATTTTCTAGAATTGTCTAGTCTAGTGAGCTATTGAAGATGGGAATGAATGGACATCATTGTTTGTACAAAAACATGGGATCTTATGGAGGGTATTGCAGATTAAGTTAACTTTTACGACATGCGCAGTACTGCTGCCGGCTGCTAAGCCCGAAAATAACAATATTTAAATTTACATTTTATTATTATTTAACATTTTTTTAATAATATTGATCTGCATACAAATTTAATACCCAATGGACGAAATGATTTTCTTGCCAAATTTTATGTTTAATTCCGACTTTAAAAAAAATCGAGATAGCTCAGAATAGCTTTTCCAGTAGCCGGATTAACTTTAATTTTTTGAATTTTTTTTTTAAATTATTCCCATTGGTCTAGTGGAATAATTAACAAAATTAAATAATTAATTTTTAATTATTGAAACAAATCCCATTTGTGTAAGAAATGGTTTTTTTCTCCAAAAATTCGTAAAACTGGCTGTTTATTTTCATTAAGTAACATATATTTTTTCCAAATATTTTTAAATTGTTGAAACAAAAAGTTAACATTTACTTTCAACTAATTATACTATTCAACTACTAATTTCTTTACATAATTAAAAATTAATGAACCAATATTGATAAATATTCCACTAGACACACAGTAATAATTTCTATTTTGAAAAATTCGAAACGAAATTATATAAACAAATTTCGTTTGTTCAAATAATTGAAATATAATGCAATAATCTAATAAATATTTTACTAGACCAATAGTAATAATTTTTAGGGATAAAACGAATTTTCAAACAAAAAATATATTTCAAACAATTTCCATTTATTTAAATAATTAAAAATGAATTAACCAATGATAATAAATATTCCACTAGACCGACATTAATCATTTTAGTAATAAAAGATCAGAATGTAGTTCTCAAAAGGTCGATTTCATGAAAAATTGACATTTTTGGTTTTGAGGGTAGTTTTCAGGTACTCGCGGGGGTATGTCTGATACATAAAATTCTTCATTGGATAATTCTCTACAAGCCCCTATACTTTTTCGTTACCTTTTTTCAAACCCAATAAAATTATTTCAAAACTAAAAAAGAGCACGTATTTTAATAAACGCGAGTTTAGTTTTTCAAGTTAAAAAAAAAAGTCAAAACTTTTTTGTTGTAAACATACATTTTTTATTAAAAAGTACATGTCAATACAAAAAATTTTCGAGCCAAAGAAGTCAAATCGGTTAATGAGAATGGAAGATTTAAAAGATTTAAAAAAAGATTACAAAAAATTTCTTATTATCACTTGACTCTGGCTCCACCCGCTATATAAAGGCACGGTTGTTGCCTGACTGTTGCCTTATTAGTGTCCATTTTCAAATAGAGAAAAGTAGGGCAATTTTTGCATGCCCGAACATTATAAATATGTTTCTAATCTGAATGTATAATTATTGTTTGCATTATTTTTGATAACATTTAATTATTCTAAAGTTAAGTAAAACTTGAAGTTTGAAGCCTTTGCAGAGATAACGTTGGGTCAACAAATATAATAAATTGAAGAATTTTTATATAACTAATTTTTTAATTGAAGTACAAAAAAAAATTAAATAACATGCTCTTAAAGTATTTAGTTCGAAAATCAAATAATTTGAAATTAAATTTTTACAAAATACAAAAAATACAAAATTGTAACATTTTGCAAATTTCTTGATTTTTATATAAAATTTCTTGAAATTGATATATTTACGATCGAAAACTCTAGATTTTTGAGAAAACTAAAAAAAAATTTTGATTGTACATTATTAAAATTAAATAAACATTAATTTTTATTTCTCAAATACACCAATTTTTATATCCCTAATTCAAGTATTGAATAAGTAATTTTTAATTTCGAATCGCAATTACTATACTTAAATTCAGCGACTCCAAGAAGCTTAGGATACCCATTTTTCTTAAATTCAAATCATTAGAAAATTTGTAATCCACTTTATTAGATCAGCGAACTTAGATTTCGAAATTACCGTATCACATTCGGATACAGTGAATTGAAGGCACTAATACAAAATATAAAAAATTGCCGACATATTTTTTGCTCAAATACCTTCAAAATTGTTTATTCTATCACTAATAGCTACTTTGGATACGAAAACACATGTAGCAAATTACTTTCGCTAGTAAAATTGTAAAAATCAAAAATGACTTTAATATATAAAGAATCACTCATGCGTATCATACTTCATTAAGAATTTATTACAGTTATCAACATAAGATTACTAATGATCCGAAATATTTGCAATATCATTCTGAGAACCATTATCTTATACATACATAATAAAACCAGGAGGTCCTGTCTATAGAGCTTAATTTTAAATGGTCATTGCCATATTAATGCGATAAATTGTGGTCCATATCCGTAAAATATTACTGATTCATTAGGGTATGAGTAATAGTATGAGTATGAGTAATGGTCTAATTGAAAGCAAGCTTAAAGTCCTATAGTCGCTTGTATGACACTGAATAAAAAATCTTCTTATTAAACTCTTAATTTCTGACTTTTTATTTTGTTTATAAATACTTATTATCGTTCTCTAAAAAATGGCCCTGACAATTTTTTCGTTTCTATTCCTACTTAATTGAATTTAATATACGAAAACCTCGAACGTTATACCCGCACATCTCAAAGCGGGGCATACCAGTTTCGGTGAACAACATAGAAAATAAAAAAATAAAAGCGTTTACAGATTCATTCTAGAGCGGGTAAGAAATTAACGTTTTCGGCAAAAGATTCACAGATTTTAAGTAAATAATTCTAACGACACACTTGTGAAAATAAATACCAATTAAATACAGCTTTCAGGATCACCGAAGATCACAGAACTAATCCCAGAAGTCTACAAAAAAGGCGTTTTACAGTGATCAAAACTCATCATGATTTTTGGCTTTAAGAAAAAGAAATTTAGTGTCATGAATAACTGGTCAAAATTTGGTAGCCATCGGATAAGCCGTTCTTTCGATATCTTGATCATCGCACGAAAAACATTGTTTTGAGAGCAACGCGTTTAAAGTTTTAAATTATGATGCATAAAAAAAATAATGTACCAAATAAAAATTTCATTTTTCCATCACATTTTGCGCATTTCACAAGGATATTAATTAACGAAAATTGATGTACTATCTAAGAGCAGAGGACAATAGTCGCAGCTTCTCGTAGCTACCTACTTTCTCCAAAACTCCTCGAGACGCCTTCACTTGAAGTCATATATCTTAGTAATTTACGCTTTGATTTTGATAAAATTTTAACAAAACATTTCTGAAACTTTATACTTTTAGAGAATAAAATAGAGACAAAATCTATCTTTAAAAATGTTCAAACTTGACTAACCCCTTAGTATCTTCACCTATAAAATGCGTACACCATCGACAGATATAGGAATAAATTAGATGACATCTTTAAATTTTTAATGCAAAGAACGTAATTATTACAGGTAATTAATGAAAAGATATATAAAAAATTGGTAAATGCATAGAAAAGTATTAACATGAAGAGAAGTATTGTACGTATTTTGTCAAATGTAAAAAGTATTGTCGATTTCTGAATATGATTATAAATATTTTTTTACGAATCAACAATTATTTCTGAAATTGGAAAATATTATACTTTTAATATGATAGCTAATTTTTTTAATAAATATTGCTTTCTGTAATTCATTTTATGTCAAATTTATACTAGCTGTGACAGTTTAAATGAGAGCGACGAGTGAAACACATACCTAACCTACAGAAAGTCCTACATCAGTCAACTAGTGTATCATAAAATTTTGTCAATCTTCTTTTCATTTTATTAGGAATCCCTGAAAGAATGTCACCGGATCTGTTAACCCGAAAGCCACATGATGCACAATTTGAAAAATGTTGTTAAATAACAAAGGATAAACATTATTTTACTCATCGTAGCGAACACCAAGAATTTTTTCCTGATTTTGCGTCTGAGGTACAACAATTTCGTCATAAAGAAAATATCGCTGGGGGCGTTTTTTGAAAAGATGTTTCATTTTTACAAAATATATACACTTAGTTTTTTTTATAAAACGAAGCGAGGGATGGAAAAAGGTTAAGACATATTTCAATTCACTATTTAAAAAACAAAAGCAGTTAAATTTTAAAAGTTTTTTCTACACAACTTTTATCTATGTAGTTGATACTAGTAACGTTTTGAAGAATCTAAAAAATGACGGGTATGAGTAAAATGGCTGGGACTTATGGAACTTTTTGAGATTATCAAAAAATGTAAAAAGGGTTGAAAAGATACCCTTGCGGGTCCAGTCGACATAACAGTTACTATGTCATTACTTTGCAATGACGCAATTGCATAACAAAAGAATATACCTGAACCTTCATGGAAGTTTTGACTTTAAAGCGAGATTAGTAAAATAATAACAAAACTCGGACGGTTGTACCAATTTCGAGAAGACAATTGTTCTTACCATGTAAAGAAGGTCCTTTGCCCCATTAACATCAGTTCAAGAACATCTACGAACCCGGACGAAGTGATTCAATATCTTAAACATAGGCTCATGGTCCTGTCAACGCGACTGCGACGGTTTAAGAAAGCGATAGTGAGAAGGAATGACCATAGCACTGTTTTGGCAGAAGAAAAACAATTCTATCGCCGACTTGCAGATGGCAAAAAAGAAGACTTAAAATTATTTTTGTAACATTATTCTACTATGTGCTTATGAATATTTATTTATTATTTATGAACAATCATTGTGCAGACTTAAACTTAATGCCTGAACTCAGAGAGAAATTTCCGTTTACCCTTTTACTCTTGAATCTGCCGAGTAAACACATCAGTACCAATCCTGCTAGGGTGATAAATCTGAAACGAATTAATTTATTATTTACGGGGATATCAAACGACACTTTATCATCTAATTCAAGTTCCCAATTTGCGTTAAATTGAATTTCACTTTTCTCAAATTTTAATCTCTGGATTTGGAAATAATATTGCATCAAAAAGCCCTTAGACACATAATTTTCCCTGAGTTCTGGATCAATGGTAACCCTTATCTGAAAGGTATTCATTGTCTTAATTAAGGGACTTGTTAATTTTGTTCGAAAGGAAAAGGGTACACAGAAGCGAGAATCAAAATTGCGATTTAAAAAATTCTAATCTACTCGGAATTGCGAATCTTTACCAATCGTGGTTTTACTTGTGCCCTCGCCCGTTAAGTATTCTAAAAGTTTTTCCCCTTTTAAAGAAAGTTGAGACTCCCTTTATTTTTCTGATAAATACTCCATAAGTGAGACTTCATTCTATGCAAATTCAAAGTGCAATATTTTCCTAGAAATCAGTCTCTCTTTCCTACTATTTTAACTTTATAGTGTGACGCCCCGACATTTTCCCCAAAGATACACTTTGATGAATAATTACCCATAATGTAAATCGTGTCTCACCCGAATAAAAATTATTGTGAAGCGTATAAATCGGTTTATGTGCGATAATGTGCAGCACATTTATGACTTTAATAGCCACCAATTAAGGGTGTCTTTTCACTGTATAAACCCCCAAAAATGGTCAGTTACGAGTAGTCCAGATCAGCTATCCGCCGAAAGTTCCAATTCAATACCCGTCTTAAGTCCTTCGAGTCAGTTTAAGTATCCGTAAAAGTTAGACCAGTTAAATCAAAATTGTGCCATCGTCGCGATAGTTCGACTCATCCGCGTTCTTAATCCAGTCCAGTCAAAATCTCTGTCACCGAAATCATTAGAATATGTGCAGTTAAAAGTAGTTCTAATAAATCATTGACTCCGTCCAAGACCATCTGCAACCATCCCTTGAATGACCACAATCGCTAATCCCTAATCCGATGCCGAGGGAAGTCTGGGAGGATCATGCATCTGTTGGAAGGACTAATTAACATTATAATCCAGCATAAGAGCCCAGTACATAATTCTTTGGAAAATCTACTGCATCAATTACAAAGGGATTTTCAAATAGCCAGATCCTTCTACCAAGGGATCCAAAAAATACATTTGGAATTGGAGTACGAGGCAATACAACTATAATCCAAGGTTAGTAATAATCATTTTCCACCATATCTTTCTCTCCTTTACAATAGATCTAATTTCCATCCCCTTTTACTTAAGGTTGTCTTATTCCGAGAGAAATCCGAAAACCAATAACCCAGTAGCTGACGATATCAATTGAATACTTCACAACATCACAATATTGTAAAGTGAATTAATTAAAATTCATTAAATTTAATTCAAAAACAAGGCGATTCAATTTATTTAACTCGTTCTCTCTGCCTCTCTCGCCCTTTCTCGCTCTCGCTCTCTCTCTCTTTCAGTTTTCCTCAACTTCCGATTCGGCTAAGTCGGAATAGTGAATTATTTTACTATTTCGATGATGTTCGAGCAAAAACGAGAATCCTATTTCTGATAATTGGGTAAGTGGCGTATATATATTATTTATCCAGATGCCACAATAGTAAAACAAAGCTTGATCTTCCAAATGTCCATTTGTTTCACTTTTAAAAATTAACAAAAATCTACCTTTTACTCGCCTTTTTATTTTGTGTTGGCAAACTCGTGAAACTATTTTGGGAATTCTACTAATTCCTAAGTCCATGATTTTGCTCGTCAAAAATGAGAAGCACACATAAGAAGCCAATCTATTCCCACATTTTCTCTAATCTCACTGCATGAGTTCCTGTATAAAACAGTTTGCCCATACAAATTAGATCGTAGTATAGATTAACAAATTATGGGTATCAGGTCACCACACTCTATCTTTACCGTCCTTTTGCTGCAATAAATTGGGGTTTAAACACTGGCACCACTGTGCTCCCATAAGAATGGGTTGCGCAAGGATGAGCGGGTAACCCTCCAGTGTCACCCCAGAGTTTAAAGAGAGGGACGGATCAGGAGAATGTGGGAGGCCGATAAAAGTTTATTACAAATATAATGGTTGGTTAATTTCTTAGAAAGGATCTCAAAACCGAAAAACTCATCTCAACTTTGGAGCACAGTTTTCTATTGAAAAAATAATAGGAAAAATCTGTAAAAATTCATGATGGTACGTTGAACATTTCTGAACATATTGCTGTTGAAAAAATTGCAACTAAACTATCTTCGGTTCTACTGAAGATAATGAAGTGGTTTAAATTCGAGGTAGTTACTTGGACTATCTGTAATAACTTCCAATTTAAAAGAAGTATGTGCTTCTTGTTATCTTCGTGCAAAAAGCAATATTGGAAGTCAGTTTTTTATACGGGAAAGCAAGTGCCACCAGGCTTTGACCAGGGCGTGCCTGTTAAACTGTGACGCCCCTCGAACCTGAATTTACGTTTTCATTCATGGAATAAAAGTAGTATGCAAAGTATGATAATATTATTTTAATTAAAAACAATCATAATCAGTACAGTCTGCTTACGGGTTACGTTTGTTTTTTATATTTTTCTTTAAGATTCTTATTTTTAGTTGACAATTTATCTGTTTGTTAATGTCTCCATTTATAGTTGTTGTTTGAAAATTTTTTTTCGGGATTCGTCATTTTAGTTCTCAAGTGATCCCTTTGTTCATCTCTTTAGTTAAAATTTCTGTTTAAGAATTGATATTTTCTAGTTGAGAATGTAACTCTTCGAATGTCTGAAAATTAGTCCTTTATGTTCAACATGTTACCGTTTCGTTTTTAATTAATCTGCTTTACTTGTGGATTTCACCATTTTCTTGTAAATTTTGTTGTTGAAATTAACAGTTTTCTGCAAAATTAAAACCTTATTTTTGTTCAAAAATAAAGTAGTACATTTTGTACTACAATGTAAAAAATTTTAAACCAGAAAAACGTGTTTTTGAACAAGAGGGTTAATGTTCTACCAAAAAGACATTTTTTAAACAAAATACATTAAGTTTTCAACAAAAAAGTTAAATTTTCTGCAAACAAGATAAACTTTCTGCTCTAAAGAACGACTTTTTAACCAAATATATGCTTTTTCTATCAAATAATTGCATTTTTAACACAAAAGTTGAATTGTCTACAAAAAAGATTATCTTTTTGCCCAAAAGGATGACTTTTCAACAAAGTTCCTAAAAGTTGTTAAATTTTCAACCAAAAAAATGAAATTTCGACCAAGAAGAATAATTTTCTATCAAAAAAGACCAATTTCAAACTTTTCCAATAAGCATGATAAAGTTTTAAACAAACATAAAATAGTTGAATTATGAATAAAAAATTCGTTTTGAACAAAACATAAATAAATTTTCTACAATGTAAAAAATTTTAAATTAGAAAAACGTGTTTTTGAACAAGAGGATTAATGTTCTACCAAAAAAGACATGTTTTGAAAAAAATACATTAAATTTTGAACAAATAAGTTAAATTTTCTACAGCCATGATTAACTTTCTTCCCAAAAGGACGATTTTTTAAAAAAAATGTATGATTTGTCTATCAAATAATTGCATTTTTTACCAAGAAGTTCAATTTTCTACAAAAAAGATTAACTTTCTGCCCAGAAGTACGACTTTTCAACAATAAAAAATAGTTTTTTCTATCAAACAGTTGAGTTTTTTTTAGTTCATAAAAGTTGTTAAACTTTCAACCAAAAAAATGCATTTTTGACCAAAAAGAATAATTTTCTATCAAAAACGACAAATTTCGAACTTTTCCAATAGGCATTATAAAGTTTCAAACGAACATTAAATAGTTAAATTATAAGATAAAAAATTAATTTTTAACAAAACATGAATAAAGTTTCTACAAAGTAAAAAATTTCAAACCAAAAAAATGAATTTTTGAACAAGAGGATTATTGTTCTACCAAAAAAGACATTTTTTTAAATAAAATACAATAATTTTTGACAAATTTATATATTTTTAAAGCCAAAAAGACGAATTATATACAATAAAGTTAAATTTTCAACCAAAAATATAAATTTTCACATAAAATGATGAATTTTTCGACCAGAAAGACAAATTTTCAACAATTTCAGATTTCACCGTCCAAAAGGGAAAGGATTTCATCCAAATTATTGAACTTTAAAGGAATTATTTTTTAATAAACAATTAATTTTTAACTAAAGACTTAAATTAAAATTATTAAATTTTTAGTAAAAAAAGTTAACAAAAAAATGTTACCCAGGAATAGATCGATGAACTGTTGGCTGAACTGGCAACTCTTCATCAGCTCTACGTAATTGTGTCCTGTCGATGCCATATCCTTGTAAAAGAAAGTTAATGGACAATGAATCATATTATAGATTAATTAATTTTCAAAATAATTTAAGTTATTAATAAAATAATCAAAGTAGTACAACCTTAATGATTGTATTATTCCAACCCTAATCTGAAAACTGTTAGGTACAAAAGTTCTCGAGACTTCTACATTAGGTAAAATAGATATATACTTATAATTACCAATCACAACCAGTCACGGAAACTCACAGAAAATCGCAGATATAATTTCAAGTATGGAAAACACTTCGCAAAACTAAAAACAAAATATTTAACTTAACCATCACGGAGTTTCGATTCGATCATCCCTGATAGTCAGTTTGACACACTCACGCGGTCCATACTAGAGTGTTGATTTGATAATCCAAGGCAATAAGGATGATTCTATGCAGATTCGTTTAAATTTTGACACTCAAAGTTTGATAATCTATTTTTCTCTGTGTAGAGGGGCAAACAAAGTTTCTGTGAAGAACACATGAGAAGCAGTAGATGAAAATTGTTTGCAGACGAATTTTTGAGCAGTTGAATAAATAACGTATTTTTGTGAAAACTTCATCGAGGTTATAGGAGAAATATTCTCTTCTTGGATTGAAAATTCATCTGTGCTGGCAGAAAAAATCCTTATTAAAATTTTTTTTTTTTTAATATACAAATTTTTGTTTAAACTAATTGATTTTTGAGGATGGTTAGCTATTGTTTTAAAAATTTGTATTTTCAGATAGAATTGAACTGTTTTTTTTAAATTTACAATTAACATATTTTTTTCTGAAAATGTCAACCATTATATTTCTTGTTGACAATTCCCCTTTCTTAGCAAATTGAATTATTTTTTATGTAACATTTTTTTTCTGATTAAATATCATCTGTTTGATAGAAAATGCAATTGGTTTTTTATACATTTGTCTTTTTGGACGTAAAATTCATCCGTCTTGGCAAAAAAGTTCTTTGTTGAAAACTGTTTTAGTTAAACATGCACCTCTTTGTTTAAAATAAAATAATTTTCGTGTAGGTTTAACGATTTTGTTGAAAATTTGTATTCACTGGCTGAATTGGACTGTTTTTTAATTATTATTAAAATATTTTACTGTTAAAATATTAATAATTACATTTTTTCTTGAGAATTCATGTTTCTTAATCATTTTGATTGCTTTTTATTTAAAATAACTTTTTTCTGTTGAATTTAATGTAAATTTCTTCAAATATTATTTGAATAATAAACAATTTTTTCTCATTGTGAAACGTGTCATAGCAAAAAGTCATCGAAAAGACATTCTTAGTTAATTCCGATAAAAATTAGTGTATTCGTTAACAAATAGCGAAACTCGGAATCATTTTCTAAAAATTCCTGAAAAAATTAATAAATTTGATCAAAAAGAAATTCTTAGTTCGTTCTGTAAAAAGATTAGTCTATTTGTTAAATAATAACGAACCTCAGCAATTTTTGCGAACATTCTTAAAAATTTTAATACTCATTTGTGAATTTCCAAATTATCATTGAAAAAGTAAAAAAATTAGTCTGTTCGTTAAAAAATAGTCAAACTGGGGGTTTCCTTGCGAAAATTATTGTAAACATTAATAATTATTGTGAATTTAAATTTGACATATGTGAAACATAATGGTTAAGATGGTTTTGGCATGATAAGAGAATAAAAGATGAATAACTTACGAAACAAGTGCATATAGTTAAAGTAAATGGCAGCCTGCCCAGAGGCAGGCCGCGGAAAGAATGGTTGGAATTTGTAAGTGCGACTGTAGGTTGAATAGACATAAAAAGCGATACAAATAATAAAAAAAGTGATCAAAAAAACATCCTTAGTTTTTTCCGAAAAAAATTATTCGATTCGTTAAAAAATAGCCAAACTCGGAATTAGTTTCTGCAAAAATTCTTAAATAAATTAATGATTATTTTGAATTTACAAACTATTATAGCAAGAAACCATTAAAAAGACATTTTCAATTAACCAGTAAAAAAATTCGTCTTTTCGTTGAAAAAATCCAAACTCGAGAGTAATTTATGATCATCCTTTAAAAAGAGATTTTTAGTTGATTCTGTAAAAAATAGCAAAAGTCGCAACATATTTTTGAGAATTCTTGAAAAATTAATAATTATTTTAAATTTTCAAATCATGATAACAAAATGTCATCAAAAAGACATTCTTAGTTAATTTTGTAAACAAATTAGTATATTCGTTGCAAAATAGCCAAACTCGGGAGTTGTTTCTGAAAGGTCTTTAAAAATGAGAAATTATTGTAAATTTCCTAATTCACTAAAAATAAATGAATTCCTTAAAAAGAACAAGGTTTTAAAAATTCATCAGAAGATTATTAATAATATAAATATCGCGAATCCAATTTAAATAAACTTTTACAACATCTTTAAAAATAGAATTTTGAAATGTATAATAATGCAGAGTCATCCCAGACAGATTCCTAATTGACAGTTGGTAAGTAATAATTTCTTAAATTTGCGATCACCGGTTTAAAGTTTATTTATGTTCACTTCTCTTCAGAGAAGTACATAATTGATAGTATGCATTCATTATTCATTTCCACAGACTGGTCTTGTCCCAGATTTTAGTATTCCATAACTTTTTAATGCTCGATACCAGGTTTCAGAATATATAATATACATGCATGTATAAATAGTCAATCTCTGAATAATTTCGAGATTATGAATCACGAATTGGAAGCGGATTATGAAAGGTAATTTGAAATTTATCACTTCGAAGCAGCTTTATTATAAATAAATTTTATAATAACTTAATTTAATTTTTCTCATTCTCTGGCAATCAAAACTCTCTGCTTAGCCTTTACAGTGAATTTTGGCCCCTCTGCTTAAATTTAGCTGTCTCGCCTTTTCCAGATTTGTGCAGCCTTTACCTGTGCCCTCCTGCCTACATTTATCATTTTCGCCATTTCCAACTCTGTAGAGCCTTCATCTGTGCCCCTATGTCCAAGCGTATTAGTTTGGCTTTTTTCCAATATTTATTTGTGTCCCTATGTTCAGTCGTACCCTTTTTTCCTTTTCCAATTTTGTTCAGTCTTCACTTTTTCCCCTCTTTCCAAGTGCGCCTGTCTCGCCTTTTCCAACTTTGTCCGATCTTTGATTGTGTCCAGATGTCCAAGCGTACCCATCTCGCCTTCTCAAGTGCGCCTGTCTCGCCTTTTCCAACTTTGTCCAATATTTATTTGTGTCCCTATGTTCAGTCGTACCCTTTTTTCCTTTTCCAATTTTGTTCAGTCTTCACTTTTTCCCCTCTTTCCAAGTGCGCCCGTCTCGCCTTTTCCAACTTTGTCCGTTCTTTATTTGTGCCCCTATATCCAAGCGTACCCTTCTCGCTGTGTCCAACTTCGACTGGTCTTTATTTATGCCCCTATATACAATTGAACCCTTTTCACCTTTTTCGATTTTGTTTAGTCTTCACTTTTTCCCCTCATTACAAGTGCACCCGTCTTGCCTTTTCCAACTTTGTCCAATCTTTATTTGTGTCCAGATGTCCAAGCGTACCCATCTCGCCTTGTTTAACTCCGACTGGTCTTGATTTATGCCCCTTTATTCAATCGTACTCTTTTCGCCTTTTTAAATTTCGTTCAGTCTTCACTTTTGCCCATCTTTCCAAATGCGCCCGCCTCGCCTTTTACAACTTGCTACAGTCTTCACTTTTGTCCCTCTTTCCAAATCAACTGGTCTCGCCTTTTCCAACGTTACCCAGCCTTCTAGCCTGTCTAGCCCTTATCTGTGTCTCTTTCTCTAAGTGTACCCTTTTCGACTTTTCCAAATCTGTAAAGCATTCATCTGTGCCCCTATGTCCAAGTGTACTCGCCTCATCTTTTACAACTCTGTCCGATCTTGATGTATGCCCCTCTGTGCAAGAGTTTCCTTTTCGCCTTTTCCAACTTTGTCCAGCCTTCAACTGTGGCCCTCTGTCCAAATGCACACTTTTCGCCTTTTCCAACTTCGCCCGTTCTTTATTTTTGTCTCTCTATTCGAGCGTACCCTTTTTACCTGTTCTAACTTTTTCCCTTCTTCACTTGTGCTCCTCTTTCCAAGTGAGTCCTCTCGCCTATTCCAACTTTGTCCAGCCTGAAGATGTGCCTCTTTTCTTAAGTTCGCCCGTTTTGCCTTTTCCAACTGTACCTGGTGTTTATTTATGCCCCGCTGTTCAAGTGCACCCGCCTTGTCTGTCCTAACTCTGTCCGGCCTTTACTGGTGCCTCTCTGTTCAAGTGAACCCTTCTCCCTTTTTCCAATTTTGCCCAACCTTCATATGGGCCCCTGTGCCCAATTGCGTCCGTCTCGCTTATTCAACTCTTTCCTGCATTTAGATTTAGAAGAATTCCTGTCCCTTTTTCAACTGCCACAGAAAAAAAGAAAGATAAAACTGCACATCGAATCTAGGTGAAAGATTCACTGCAACAATAATTAACCTTGCCAGCGCTATCTACCGTCCTTTAACTTCATTAAATTGGAGAAGAATGGTGATTCCCATCTGCCAGTTGCTTTTAACTCCCTGGTATAAAGAAAGTGATAATTCGTCTACAATAGTTTAAGTCTAATCTACTTCAGAGGATCTTAACTTTAGCATGTTGCAGTAGAAGAGCTCGTAATTAATCTTCTAACCGCGGTGAAACTTTCGCCGAAATACGTTTAATTGTTCCGTTAAGAAAAATTCGTGCCTGTTCGATTATCAAATAAATGTGTGCAATAATTATTTCCTCAAATAATCATTTTGCATGAGGTGGTTTACTACTGGGTTGGTTAACCCACAATGAGGAATACATTTTATTATATTTTATAAATTTTTCATTCATAAGTTTTTTTTTTTATTTATTCTTTTTTGTTTAATTATGTTTTCATCGACATTTTAAGAAATGTATTTTTCCTGAGTATTAAAGTACCCCAGGAGACGTAACTACTTGGAGGGCGCCCCTTAGAATGTTTTGCGCAACCGCGAGTTCACCACGCGGTAAAAGCGGATGAACTTTTCCGTATCGGGGACGCTTATGAAATCCGCGAATCTCCACTGTAATGTCAGATAAAGGTGACTTCACAGCATTTAGATCTTCTCAAATACTCAACCATTCAATTCTCTACAAAACAGTTTAATTATCAACAGAGAACGATTTTTTAGTCAACAGAGAAAAAAATTGATCGAAAATGTTGAATTTTTACGCCAAAAAGAAACAATTTTTACCAAGCGGGAAAAATTTCAACCGAGAAGTATGCATTCAATCTATAAAACAAAACCAATAATAAATATTAAATAATAAATAAAACCAAAGCAGAAATATTTTTAGCCAAAGAGTTGCATTTTCAACCAAGGAAGCTTAAAAGCACCAAATGAGATAAAGTTTAAATTTAAGAGCTGAATTTTAATCAAGAAAAATTTTTAGAAAAAAAGAAAAATCAATTTTATTCAATAAATTGAATTTTTAGGCTAACAAGCCGAATTTTCAACAACAAAAATTCAACTTTCGGCCAAAAATATTTTTCGATTGAAAAAGGAAGAAAATTTCTACCAGGTTGGTGAATTTTTACTTTAAAAAAATTTAAATGAACAAAAAGACAAATTTTTAACAAAATATTTTAAAAAATTTTAACCAAAACTGTCAATTATTAGATAGAAGACGAATTTTATATTTAAAAAAATTATTTTAAACAAAATCTAATAACTGAAATCTAAAGGTTATGGATTCAGATCTCAGCGGAGACAGAGACATTTTTTTACAATCTTAAAAATTCTCAATATTTTAACAATATTGATATAGACCAGTAGACAAACAAAATTAGCATCCAATATCAATAATTAATATTCCCTGGTCAACAACCCTAAGATCAACAATAATAATAAAAATATGTATTCATGTTTATAAAAAGAATAATCTTACAAGTATCAAGGATTCCATCGTCATCCAGCTTGTAAGGAGGTTGTAAAGAAAATTTTCTCGTCTCTCCGTAGCTCAGTTGGTAAGAGCATCA
>JAAAKG020197856.1:0-23887 GCA_010014905.2 Druon quercuslanigerum | reverse complement strand
TTTTCACTTCAACTCGCTTCGAAAGACAAAGTTCTTTATATTTTAAGATAAAAATTGAACACAATATCCTTCAAACTGTTCTTAAAATAATGTGCAATTTTCAATTAATTTATTTTGTTAAGCAAAAAATTTATACATTTTTTTGTTAATCAGTATCAAAATAACGTTAGATAATTTTCAAACGCTTCGTTTATCGAGGGAATTTTGAGTGAACCCAAGCTTCCAGCAAAAAAAATGTTTGGTATTATATAATTAAGTTTTCTGAAAAGTTTTACCTTAATTGAATTATTCGTTAACAAAATAGGTTCATTCAAATAGAATTGACCGAGCACGTGAGGGGCGATAACTTCGGAATCCGTTTGAACCGCGCTATTTAAGTTAGAATACAACTATGTTTGTATTTAGCTAGGAAAGTATTACACATCTCTTAAAATTCAGGGAACATTGTATTTGGTTCCTGATCAAATAAATCTATATATATTGAAAATAAATAACTCAAAAAGTAAATGTTGAGTTTGTTAGAAACTGTAACTGGAGGTAGCAAAATAAATAGAAATAAAGAAAATAGGGCTAATAATATTAGAAAACTAAAGAAGATTGATTTTTTTGTTTAAAAAATTATTATTTTGTTTTAAAATTTGTGTTGTGAGATATACTTTCCTAAATGTTTGTAATCTTCCTGTAAATACGTATATATAATGTAAGATATAAATATTTAATGCTTTTAGCCTAACCGAAAAATAATTTATTGTGTTTCGATTCAAAAATTTTAACTTGATAGTGTGAACAAATAAATAGACTAAAATAATTCCAGTCCAGAGGTGAGGGCTGTGGTCGAGCAGGTCGAGACTCCGAAATTGTCACCTATCACGCACTCAATCAGTGCTATTAAAATGCTTCTATTTTGTTAACGAATAATTCAATAAGCGTAAAACTTTTCAGAAAGTTTAATTATATCCTATTAAGCATTCTTATTGCTGAAAGTTTGGGCTTGTTTAAAATTCCCTCGATAAACGAAGCGTTTGAAAATTGTTTAACGTTATTTTGATACTGATTACCAAAAAAATGTATAACTTTTTTATTTAACAAAATAAATCAATTTTAAATGACGCATTATCTTAAGAACAGTTTGAAGTATATTGTGTTCAATTTTTATCTTAGAATACAAAGAACTTTGTCTTTCGGAGCGAGTTGAAGTGAAAATATTTAGTAAATTTGCTGGTCTGAAAAACGAAGTTTTTTGATTTTTTACAGAAACGGTAAAAGATACAACTTTTTTGTCAAGAGAAAAAAGATGCGCCATGAAATTTTGTACAAAGTGATGTTTCATAAAGTTAAATTTTCGAAAAATGATTTTCAAGTCATCAGGGGCCAACTTAGTCTTTGCCAAAAATGTAATTGTTCTTCGCTTTTCCTCTCTTGAGAAATGAACTGGTGAAAAATTTACTGGTCGAATCAGTGTTTTGAGTTAACAGTGGTTTACCAGTTATTTTCTGATTATGACTTGAAAAACCAGTCAGTCAGTTAAGTAAATCAGTAACGGAAATATATCGGTGGCGCCAAATGACAGATTCAACCAGTCACGAATGCTAACACTCATATCTATCGACGGAATCTTACTAATTCAACTAATGACGGAATCCTACTGATTAAACCCATGAAGGCGTGCTACTAATTGAATCCGTGAAATTTTACTGATTAACAGTGACAAATTTCTCGTCATTTCAAGCAGTCAGATTTTACTGAAGTTTACGAGATTTTAATGTGATAAATGCAAACTATCATACCTAACGACGGATACCTACTGATTAAACCAATTAAGAAATCCTACTGATTGAACCAATGAGGAAATCCTAATGATTAAACATAGGACGGCGTTCTACTGATTTAACCATTAAAATTTTACTGATAATCAGTGATACACTTCTCGCTGTTTGAAGCAGTCAGATTTTACTGAAAATCAATGAGATTTTAATGATTAGTTTAAAATGAGGTGTCAGGGGCTTAAGCAATTTTAATAATATCTACGTTTATCCATTTCGATATTTAATCTGTAGAAAAGCTAATTTGTTAAAATTTGTCATTGTTTCAGCCTACTTTTTTATATAAATTGATGAACAAAGTAATAAATGCAAACTATCATACTTAACAGCAGAATCCTACTGATTAAATCAATGACGAAATCATACTGATTGAAACAATTACGGAACCCACTGATTTAACAAATGACTAAACCCTACTAATTGAACCAATGAAGATGTGCCACTTATTAAAACAGTGAAATTTCACTGATTATCTGTGACACACTTCTCGCTGCTACAAGCAGTCAGATTTTACTGAAGATCAATGCGATTTTAATGTTTCGTTTAAAGTGAGGTGTCAGAGTCTTAAGCAATTTAAATAATTTATATTTTTATCCGCTTCAATATCTAATCTGTAGAAAAGTTAATTTAATTAAATTTTTCATTGTTTTCAGCCTACTATTTTTTTAAATTGATGAAAAAACTGATAAATGCAAGCTATGATACCTTACAACGGAATCCTACTGGTTGAACTAATTATGGAATCCTAGTGATTAAACCAATGACGCAAATCCTACTGATTAAATCGATAGCAGAATCCTACTGATTGAATCAATGACAGAAGCCTACTGATTGAATAAGTAAAATCTTACTGATTATCAGTCACACATTCATGAATGTTTCTACTGGTGAGATTTTAATAAAAATCAATAAGATTGGACTGGTTTATTTTAAGTGAGTTTTCAGAGGCTTTAAAAATTTAAATAATTTAATGTCTGCCAGTTTACATACTTAATCTGTAGAAAAGTTCATTCGGTAAAATTTTCCATCGTTTTCATCCTCCTGAAAGTATCCAAGCCGATGGCTATACACGGATTTAACATTTAGCCTGCGTTCTTTTCTGGTCTTAATGAGTTCTGCTGTAGTGAGTAGAATTTTAGATCACAAAGAGGACAATAAAAAGTAGTTAAATTTGTAAAAAAAAATTAATTTATAATAAAACAGCTAAATTTTGAACAAGTTATAATTACTGATCGTAAAAAATAAGATAAATTTTTAACGAAAGAGTTAATGTTTTTTTATATAATTTTGTACCAAATATTTGAATTTTAAAAAACAAATAAATTTTTGTAAGTAAAAATCAAATATTTGTATATTTTATAATTAAATAAAGATGTTAAATTGTGTTTAACTCTAGTCTTATTATTGTAAAGCAGGCCAGTACACAAAAAAACCATTAACTTTAAATATTTAACACTTAATAATTGACATTGAAAATATCTTCTTTTTCGGTTAAAAGTTAATCTTTTATCATAAAATCACAGTTATTCTTTTGTCTAAGCTGAACTACGATAATAACATTTTTTTTTTATTTCAACATTTACTATGCTAGTTGAAAATTGACCTCTTTTTTATTTTAACTATTCCGTTTTTAGTTGAATTTTTTTTTAAATTAAAAATCTTTACCTTGTCAATGATTAAATTTTTTTGATAAGAGATTCATTATCTTACTTGTAAATTTATCTCCTTTATTTGAAATTTTAAATCAATTTTTTGATAAAAATTGTATTATTTGGGGGACGACTTAAAAATCCCGAAAAAAAATTCCCGAAAAATAAAAATACCGAATTGGAAAATTCACTAATACTAAAATTCGACAATAATAAAATTGCCGAAAAATAAAAATACCGGATTAGAAAATTCCCGAATAATAAAATTTTTGAATAATAAAAATTGCCGAATTATAAAATATCCGTATTGAAAAATTCTCGAAATTAAAAAACTAAAATTTCTTATAAATATGTTTTATTTATTACAAATACAATAGATAATATTTATTTCTTTAAACTTATTATCAAAGTTTAAAAATTCGAAAATTATTGTTTGAATTTAAAATAACAACATTTGTAAATAAAATATTTCTGGGTAAATTTCGAATATACACAAATTGTGTGTGTCGTACCTTATATCGATTTTCAAAAAAATATATTCAAATTCCAAATTCGATTTTTCCGAACGCTTTATGTATTTTTTTAAATACTACGCAAACTGAAAAATGCATCATCTAGTAGTATTTTATTACAAATTATCTCTATTTTAAATTTCAAAAATAATTTAAGAAACTTCAAACATTAGGAACTATTTGAAAAAAGAAAAATTGATTATTTGATTTGTAATCAATAAAAAATATTTATGAAAAAATTTTAATTATATTTTAATTTCTGAAATTTTGCTATTCAGATATTTTATAATTCGACAATTTCCTTCCTGCAATTTTGTAATTCGGAAATTTTTCAATTTGAGAATTTTATTAATCGGGAATTTTATTATTCGAGAATTTTATTATTTGGGAATTTTCCCATTCTGTATTTTTCTTTTTCGGCAATTTTAGTGTTCAAGAATTTTAATATTCAGGAATTTTCAAATTCTACAATTTTAGTTTTCCGTAATCTTCCCTTTTTTGGTTCAAAATTAATTATTTTGTTTCATATTCAACATTCTTGTTAAAAAATGATTGTACTTATTTAAAAATTTAACTGTTTTCGTATATATTAATAAAAAATTAAAAAATACAATAATTAACTCCTTTTTTTTGTTTTGTGTTCAAAAATTGATCTATTTGTTTTTGATTTGCTTGAGTACAATATGCAACTTATTGGTTGAAAATGATATTTTTTATTCTAAAATTTATATTTTTGTTAAAATTTCAGATTCTTGGGTTGAACTTTAAACTTTTTGTAAAACGTCAATACTTTTCGTTAAAACTTCATTTCTTTCATTGAAGACTGAATTATTTTTAGAATGATTTGCTTTGTCTTAAATTAAATATGAATTTTTTAATTGGGAAATTTAATTACTTAATTTTTTGGTCATTTTTGTCAAAAATTAATGTAATTTGTTGAAAATTCTACTTTTATGAATAAAAATATTTTTTGTTTGTTCAAAAAGCAACTATTTTGAAGTTTTGATTGATAAATCCTCTAATACATTTTTGATCAAAGATTAATAATGAACTTAAAATTTTTCTATGCGGTCAAAAATTATTCTATTGTTCCAAAATTCAACTGGTAGCTAGGTCAAAACTTTCAGTGACTTTTGTAGGGAAATAACTATTTTTATGACAACCAGAATTTTTTTTGTAAAATCTAATTTTTTAATTGGTCTTAAAAAATCGAAATCTCTGATTTCAAAAAATTATTTTCAAATTTATAATATTGACGAAATATTTTTTCAAATTGTTTCAGTCACTTCTTCTTGTTTTAAAAAGTGGAGTTATGTGTTTTTAATTTTTATTTAGTTGAATCTAAGATATTTGTGTCATTTGAAATCTTTACATAGCTAAAAATAAGCAAAAAAAAATTTTCAAAGTCTGTGAAAAAGTTGCGTGTGTTTCAAAAAGTCATTTTCATATTTTTTAAAATAATAATTTTTCAGGTCTCTTAAACTGAACTGAAAAAGATAAAGAAGAAAGGGAACAGAAAGTTCTGAAAATTATTATTTTTTTCGTTTAAAAAAAAATGTGTTAAAAATAAAAAACCTTTTAATATACAAAATACTTTTAATTCCAACTGCATATTGTTTTGTCAATCCTGTCGTTTTAAATTTTTAAAAATGAGAATACCATCAAAAATAATTCATCTTTAACCCGAAAACATTCTTAAAGCTGTGATACCCTTTTCAGTTTTTTTTTGTATGGCATTGCAAGTCTTTCCCTAACTTCAAGTTAAAGCGTTCGTCCCATTTTCTATTGTGAGCATTCCTATTGTGAGCAGCAACAAATTTTGGCGGTATCTCTTCAGTGGTAAAAATGTCTTTTCCTAAATTCGTCGTCTAGACACTCGAGCCAGATATTGTCGTTTTGTTTCCGGGAAATTAAAAATTCCGCTTGTCTGTAAAGTTGAAAAAAGAGGGAAGGAGCTTTCACGCACCGCGTGCACTAAACCCAGAACACAGACTTCAAACTGAGTTGGTATTGGTGGATTGCCGGCGGCGGACACGTGGCGTGCAGAAATTGAGAGCCGTAAGACCCGGACAACTTTCCAAAAGTTTCCGGAATTTCTGTGCAAATTCCGCGTGGCGCCTCGCTTATTGCAGAAATTGATGCTCCAATGAACCATGAGATGGTATGGGTTTAAGAAGAGACGAGGCAGCTCGAAGTTAGTACTTCCTTCCGACGACAAAATTTCGATTAATTCATTACTTGATATTAAATTGACATTTATTCCCATCTATAAAATGGAAAACCAACATGAGAACTTTTTTTCATTTTCCAATTTTCCGTTTTCTTTTTCTTTTATTTATCTTCTTCCTCAATCTTCTCATTTCTTACATTTACTCTTTCATTCTGTCTGATTAGAGCCTCTAGTCTGCTTCAATACTTTTATTCGTTTCTCACACAATCAATTCTCCCTTAAAACCTTAACATTATTTAGTTTCCAGCTTCCTTTATTTTCAACTCATCTCCTTTGAGCTTTGTATTTATGCTTCTACGTTTCAGGTTCCCATTCAAAGTTGCTCCACTTCTTGTTCTCCTTTCTTTTCTAAAGCATCCTTTCCCTCACCTCGTTTTCTAATCCAAATCTTACTAATCGTGACCATCTTCTACCTCCTTATTCCATTACTGAATAGTTTAGTACTACTTCTTTTTTTAACTATCTTATACCATTTATTTTGTTTCCCTAAGCATCCTAGATATTTCTGTGATCTTTCCCCTCTTTTCTTCAATTCTTCATTCACTTCAGACTCATATAGTGTATCTTTATTTTTAAAAAACCTTCTTTTTTCTTTTCCTTATCTCCTCCATTTCACTACCTTCTCTTTCTTTTCGTCTACATCCTTTAATCACTGTTTTGTTAAACTCCCGTCCTTTACATCTTCTAACTTTAAATAGAAGTGCGCTCAGGGGAAAACCTTGTTTTTTTCTTCTTTAAGAACCAAAAACTATATTTTACTTCCCCTGCTACCTTAACCTTTTCTAAGTCTTTACGAATTTCCGATGTTCTATTAAATTACTCCTATTATCTTCTCTTTCGATTTTCTTCCTCTTCTTCCCATTCCCTTTCTCTATCTCTTGTTCTTACATTTAAACCTCTTATTATAATTTAATCCCCTTCTTTATTTTCTTCCATCAGTTATCTTATTTCCTCTGATTTCACCATCACCTATACATACATATCATACATGTAACATCCCTTTCCATCTTTAACTCTCACACTATCAATCCTTTCTTTTATTCTTTTATCTCTTTCCTATCCTTTCCGGTTATACATTTATTTCTTACTCTCAGAATGATTATTATTATTATTATTATTATCCGATTTTTTTTATTGAAAACTAATAAAATTTTGCATTGAACTGCCTTTGCCCATTTTTTAATTTTTGTTTATTTATTACATTTTTTTTTATTTGACTTTTAATGCATACCAGTTTCAGAAAAATTCTATAAAAAATACATGGATAACTAAAAGCAGATAACCAAAAAAGACGTACGAAAGCAAAGCAAATTAAAAAAAATTATTGAATATTTTATAAACAAACAAGTGAGAAAAATGTTTTCTTTGGGTTTGTTGGCGATTCTTTACTTGATTCGCTCTAAATTCAAACTAATTATGGACGAAAAGAGTTTTTTAGTTGAATTGACAAAAGTTAATAAATAATTTGTTATTTAAAAAGCAATTTTTATGAACAGATACCCATATTAGGTATTTTTAATAGAATAAATAAAATTTTTTCATAGAATGTTACTTGGAAATAAAACCTAAGTGCAATATTTTGCAACCAAATAAAAATTAATAATTATTTAAAATTTCTTAATTAACAAGTGCACTATTTGGCTATTTCTGGAGGTGCAAACTTCATTTTTTCCATGCAATTAACTAAGAATAACTAACTTCTTAATTTACAGGAACATTTTTATGACAGAACATAATTTAATATCGTAAAAAAAAATTGTTTAAAAAAATTTGTATAATTTTTTTATTTACAAATAAATTTTTTTCAACGGAATTAGCAGATGTTTTAAATTTTCTACAAGTAAGAAAAAGATACACTATTTTTATTTTTATTAACAATTTATTTAGCGTAGCCATACAGAGTATATAGGATTTTTATAAGCATGCAAATTTATGCCGCATTTGCCGAGAAAAATTTGTTAAATACATTGTTAATGAAAATTGAAAAAGTTATCAAAGTATCCAAAAAAGCAACAAATTTCTTATTAACATTTAAAAAATAACACAAGTTTAAATGCTGAAAAACAGCCAAATCATGCATTTGTTATTTAGGTTTGCTTAAACAATTATTAAGTGTTATGGATTAATAAAAAATCTTTTTTTTTATAAATACATGAAATGATAACAATTTGTTTAAAAGATTGTTGTTTAAAATAAGAAATTATTTACTGTCATCTATATGTTATTAAAAATTATGAAGTTAGTTATTTACAGTCACTTATTTGTTTATAAAAAAATTATTAATTATTTGTTATTTAAATTACTATTGGACATCTATTTTGGATAGTTGTTTTCAGTTTTCTAGTTATTTTTAATTAAATTAAATCATTTTTTAGTGAACGGTGTACCTTATAGGTCTTAAATTTATTTTTCATTTTCGTTATTAAAATAAACAAAAATTAAAAATTCAATCATAACTGTTCAATGCGAAATTTTATTAACTTCAATAATAATATATATAAAATAAATTTACCACAAACTACTTTACTAATTTAATTTAATTTAAATCGCTCTAAGTTCTTAAAATTTAAAATCCAAATATATTTCATTTTTGACAAAGTTGTTGAACTTTCAAATAATAAAAAATTTCTATCAATAGTTGAATTTCCAACTCAAAAAGACGAATTTTATAGAAGAAACGCAAATTTTCAAACCACGAAGTTAAATTTTTAATAACCAACTTTATTTTCTGCAAAGAAACGTTTTTTAAAAGGAAGAATTTTATACCAAAAGACGAAAGTTAAATAAAATACATGATTTTTATCCTAATAGTTGAATTTTAATTTAAAAAAAGGTAATTTTTTTAGCCAAAAAGAGAAAAATTTTAGAACACTGTTGATTTTTCAATCCGCAATTAAAAATTTTTATTAACGAAATAGAGAAGGCTTTTTTAACAACATTAATCAATTTTCTATCAAGAGATGAAGCTTTAACCAAAAAGTTAGCTTTCGACTAAATGTTGAAATTTTCTATCAAATTTATAATTTTCAAAACTAGAAAGAAAATTTTTTTACAAAAAGGTCATTTCAAAACAGTTAAATAAATTATAATAATTGGTCGTTTACCTAATAAATTAATTCTTTACAAATCAGTTTAAATATAAATAGAAGTAATTTATTTTTTAACCAAAAAAGGTTAATTTTCGAAAAATGATTTAACAGTTAATTTTTTAACACAAATAGATATATATTAAAATTCAAAAATAGTTAACCACAACCAGTGAAGATAATTTTTAAACAAAATACTTCAATCCCAATATAAATATACAAAAGTATAATTTTTTAAACATAAGAAAAATATTTTTATTTTTATTTAAAAACATGAACAATTCTTTATAAATAAAAAAATAATAGTTGCTAACAAAATAGTTAGTTTTTAATTGTAAAGAAAAATGTTTAAATAAAACGTTAAAAAAAGTGATATTTTATAAAAAAAAGCAGATTAATTTTCTAACAAAAAATGTAATTTTCAAATAAATATATTAATCTTCAACTAAGTAGTTAAATTAAAATTAAATAATTAAATTATTATTATTATTTAATTAAATTAAATTATTAATAATAAGTAGTTAAATATTTAACCAAACAAGATCAATATTTAACTAAATAGTACTTTTTCCAGTTTGTCTTTCCTTCTTAACTCTTTCTTTCATTACGTGGTATTAAATTGACATTTATTTCCACCTATGAAATATAATTTAACATGATACATTTCCGGGATAAATTAAAGTAATGAAAAATAAATTTGTGGTAATGTAATAAAGTAGTGAAGTAGTTCAAACCCACTTTAGTCAGACGAATTGGAGTGCCTCGGTTCATAAATTGTATATTTTTCTACCAATATTTATTCTTCCCTTAGATAGATTATAATTTTTCAATTTACACGTATGGTACTTACTTCTGCATTTGTTTTCCTAGGAAAATTTGGTTTTTGGTTGAAATTGAAGCCGAAATTGTTTAATAAATATCAAGTGATACTGTGAGAAGTATGGATTTTAGCCATCGATGTATAAATGTTGAGGTGAATACGAATATCCTCTTTTCTCGATAGAAAAAATTACGAGCTGCTTCGTTTCAACTCTATCATATTTCTCATTCACAGGACTCAAAACACTCCTTAATTTTTTATTTTACTAATTTTTAATTTCCCAAAAGCTTCTTAAATTCCTGAAATTCTTTTAAACTGTCACAAACTGTTACGAATAATTTTCCCTCTAATTTCTAAAATTTTCTCCATAAAGTTCCAACCCTTTCAAATACTTGATATAATTAATCAAATTTTTCTTCATCGTTCAGATATTGCTTCAACCATTTTTTTAATATTGAAGAACCTTGAGAAAAAAATGTAAAAAATCTTATAATGATATTTATCTTTCGAAAATTGTTTAAAAAAAATTATGATTCATTTTCAATAATACCTCGAGATTATTAGCAATATTGTTAAATCTCTTTAGAGCAGACGAAATATTATGGAATTGGTTATTTCTTTTAAAGTTAGTTAGTTTAAAATGCTTTAAATTTCTGGAAGTCACTCTAAATTTTTTAATATCCTTAAAAATCTTACGAAGCTTCCCGATTTGCAGAAATCTTGAGAACAATTGATTTTTTTGTAACCTTTTCAACTTGCTGAATTGCTTCTAAACTATTTTTAGAAATCTTGAAAAAATTAATTCTTTAAGTCGTTTTGAATTTCTAATTCTTTACAAATCTTTTCCAAATTCCTAAACCTAGTAAATAACCTCTAAATGGTTTTTATTTTCACTGCAATTTTGAAATTTATGTCCATAAATTTCTTAAACTTTCAACTAGCTTTAAAATTATTTAAATTTTTTGTGAAATTTTTTATAGATTCCAAAAATTTAAAGAAGACTTAAAAATCGTTTCCCAGCTTCCGTTCTGCTTGCCCTCTCTTTTCCAATTTCTTACTCATCTACAATCCATCTACACGCCTTATTTCTCCTACCTTGCCCCATTTCTGTTCCCCTCACTTCCCCTTTTCTTATTACCGACCACTTCTCCTACTCTCCCTAACCTTATTTTCTCCTCAAGACCCCTAAAAATCTCCCTTTATTTTTTCTTACTTCCCCTTCTCTCATTCATCCTATTTCCCCTCTCTTAATTGCACTTCTTTCCACTGCCCTTATTTAACCTTCTTTCTTCTATTCACCCTCCACTGGTAAGTTCTGGGTTAAGACTTTTAAAATATGAGACAGGAATCGTTATTTAGGAGTTTTAAGAGCGGAGCATGCACATAGGTGTTCTAATTTAGGTTTAGGAGCAATGATTCAAGAGGCAGGAGTCATCAGTTAGAGCTGTGAGTTGTGAGTTCTGAATTAGGGTTGAGGGGTTATCAGTTAGCAGTTAGTAGGCAATAGTTAGTATCTAGCATTTAGGAGATATGAATCATGCGTGCCTGTTATGAGATATGAACTATAATTATGATTTAGGAGTTATAAGCAAGGAGCCAGCAGTCAAGAAGAAATTAGTTTTAGGATTAGGGATTTAGGAGGCATGGGTCAGAATTGAGGAGTTCTCAGTTAGGAGTCAGAAGTCAGAAGTATCCAGCTATAAGATAAGAGTTAAAATGAAGGATTTAGAAGTGAGGAGTACGGATTTACAGTTCAGGATTCAGGAGTCAGCGGTCAGGAGTATTCAGTAAATATTTAAGAATTATCATTTAGGTGCCAGAACCAGAAGCCAAGGGCAAGTAATTAGGAGTTTGAAGTTAGGAATTTGGAGTTAGGTGTTAGTTGCTACGAGCTAGAAGTAATGAGCTTTCACTGAGTAGTTGTGAGTTAGAATTTATAATTCAGGATTAGTTAGGAGCTTTCAATTTTCAATTATGATTCAGGAGTCAGGAGTGATCAGTTGGTAGTTAGTAGTTAGTAGTTATAAGTTACTAGAGTTGGAAGTTAAGAATCATGAGTATTGAGTTATATGTTTTATGAGTTAGAATTCATGATCTAGGAGTCATGAGACAAGGACTAGAAGTAAAGAGTCAGGAATAATAAGTTAGGTTATAGGATTTAGGATATAGGATTTAGCATTTAGGATTTAAAAATTAGGATTAAGGATTAGGGATTAAGGATTCAGGATTTAGAAGTCCTCAGAAGTCAGAAGTTAGTAGTCAGAAATCAAGAGTCAAGACTATTTAGCTAGGACTTAGCAGTTAGAATGTAGGGTTATGCAGTTATGATTCAGGAGTCAGGGGTCAGAAGTAAGAAGTAATCAGTTAGTACTTAGGAATTATAACTAGGGAGTCATGAGTCAGGACTAAGGAGCCAGGAGGCAATGATCAGCAGTAAAAAGAAATCATTCAGAAGTTAGTATGTAGGATTTAATAATAAGGAGCCATAATTCAGAATTGAGAAGTCATCACTTAGGAGTTAGAGTTTTTAATTAAGAGTTTCGACGGAAATTATATGATTTTATGTCAGGTCTGCAAAGGTATGCATCAGAATTTATTATTTAGCAGTCATGAGTAAGGAGTCAGGAGTCAGGAACCAGAAGTCAGGAGTTATAAGTAAAGTTTTAGAAATTAGGATTTAGATTTAGGGATTTAGGAGTCAGAATTCAAAATATCGCAGTTAGGAGTCAGGGTTCAAGAGTCAGATGCCAGAAGTGTTGAGTTATAAGCAAACAGTTAGTGTAAAAGATGCTGGATTTAGATGTGAAGATTCAGCTTTCAGGATTCAGGAGTCTTCAGTTATCATTTAAGAGTCAGGAGTAATCAGTTAGTAGCTAGTAGCTAGTATTAAATAGTTAGTAGTTCATATTCCGTTATGTGTTATGGGTTAGAAATTATGATTTAGAAGTCATGAGTAGGAGTAAAGAACCACGGAACCAGGAGTCAGGCTTCAGGGACAAAAAATTAAGTGTTAGGATTTATAATTAAGAATCTAGGAGTAATAAGTCAGAATTTAGGAGCCCTTAGTCAGGTGTCTAGGGGTCAGGACTTATGATTTTGGATAAAGGGCTGAGGATTCATGAGTCAGAAGTCAGAAGTCATCAGTTAGTATTTAGGAGTTTTGATTTAGAAATCATGAACTAGGGGTCAGGAGTAATCAGGTAGTTTTTAGTAGGTAGGAGTTACCAGTCAAGATTATTCAGCAAGTAGTTATAAGTTAGAACGACTAATTTACGGTTTATGAGTAGGAATTTAGGAGACAGGAGCTAGGTGTCAAGAATCAGTAGTAATAAGACAAGAGTTAGGATTTCTGTGTCATCAGTCAGGATTGACGAGTCCACAGATAGGAGCCAGGTTTTATGAGTCAGAAATCAGGAGGCAAGATTATTCAGCTATGAGTTAGGAGTTAGATTTTAGGAGTTAAGATTCAGGATTCAGGAATCAGGGATAAAGAGTCATCAGTTAGTAGTTAGGAGTTATGATTAAGGAGTTATAAGTTAGTCAGTATATAGGCTTTCGGAATCAGGATTCAAGAACCAGGAGTCAGGAATCATCAGTTTGGATTTAGGAGTTAGGAGTTTGGGCAGGGCGCCAGCTTTTTCAAAAAGTTTTTTACGAATTTATAAAGTCGGCCTTTTATTCCCGAAAGATCCACGATAGACGAGAGAAGCTTTCAGGAAGCGAAGCCACGTTCTAGTCTTTAAATTAAGCCGAAAGTGCCGTACGGCCTGAAAACAAATCGCTGAAAAGAGAGTTGATTGCCACTTCGTTGTAGGTAGGATTTTGCGAGAGTATCTCAATAATGGAAGAGGAGATCCGGGATTTCGATATCGACGTTACTTTGTTTTTCTTGTATAATGAAGACTCCATTCACTGAGGCCAGTCTTCCACCTTCCTTTGCCCAACCTGGCTGTTTTTTCAATGGCTAACGCAATTTGAATAAATTAATTCCATCCAATAAAGTTCTCTGACCTAGAATCAGGACTTTATTGAATTAAAATTTAGTTGTTCGCTTGATGTTCTATCTCTGTTCTTAATCTACTATTTCCGTTTTTTAAATCTATCTTACAGCAACAAAAAAATGGTTTGTGTGAGCCTTTTTTTAAATTATTTTCTTTTTAAGAAAAAAGTTAGAATTTAGTTTTAAAACAGCCACACAATTCCAGCTTCAGGTGTCAGTATAATCTTCGATTTTTTATAAACATCAATCGCAATTTAAATAATAAGTTAAAACTATTTGAAACTAGTATAAAAATAATTTTTATTATTAATAATTTAATTATTTTGTTAAAAATTCGCTTCATTTTTGGTTAAATTTTTAATTGTTTTAATTAAAATTTATTTATTTCATTTTTTGTGGAAGATTTATTTATTTCATTTTTGGTGGAAAATTTATCTTTTTCAAATTAAAAATTCATTCATGTTGTTCATACTTTATATTTCATGGTAGGAAATAATCTTCATCCTTAAAAGCAATTATTTTGCTGAATTTTAACAGTGGTCTTCGTATTTTTCGGTAAAAGATTAATCATTTAAAATAAACATTTATCTCTTTAGTTTTAATTATAACAATTTTTATAATGCATTTATTATGATGAAAATTCATCTTTTGTGGTGAAAGATTCATCTTCATGGTGGAATATTCATCCTTTTTGATTAAAGGTACATCTATTTTGTTGTAAATTCGTTTTTTTGTAGTTTGATTCTTGTGGAACAATTTAAAAAAAATTAATTTGCCTTTTATTTCATTATTTCAGTCGAAAAATTACGACTTTGCTTGCAAATTTAACTATAATGCTATATTATTTAATCAATTTTGTTTCCTTAAAATAAAACTATTTAGCTTTCGGTTGTAAATTGATCTTCCAGGCTTAAAAATTGAATTGTTTACCAAAAAGTTTAATTTTTAAGCGAAAAAGGCTAGTTTCGTTCAAAACAGTACATTTTTAACAAAATGGTTATTTACAATTAAATAGTAAATTTTTTAATAAAAACTAAATCTTAAACAAAAAAATGAACTATTTATAAATTAGTTCAACTTTTTGACCAAATAGTTCATTATTATTTAATATTATACAAATTTACCTAACTATTAATTTTTAATTTGAAATAAATTTTTAGTGAAGAACATTAATTTTCATTTGCCGGCCGGAAAGAAAAAAAATAATTCAAGAGTAGAATTGTCATCTAGAATGTTGACTTTTTCCGCCCCCCAAAAAAAACGAATAATTTTTCAGAAAAGTTTTTAAAATTCAGCTAAGTAGTTCACTTTTTAACTTGAAAGTTGATTTTTTGACCAAGAAGAATAATTTTCTTCCAAAATAGTTGAATTTTGAACAAAAAAAATTAGTTTCAAAATAAAGCCTATAGTTGATTTTTCGACAAAAAAATCTTTTTAACGAAACACGTAATTGTTCATATTTAATCAAAAAGCGATTTGAATTTGAACAAAGCTTAAATTAAATTTGAATTTTCAATCAGAAAATATCAAGTTTTAATTATTGATCCTTAGTTTCTGTATTTTGTATTAAGGTTTATATTTTATTATAATATATTGTTACTTTCTGTTTATTTATTTATATAGCTATTTATGCATTATTTAATACCATATACATTAACATTATTAATAATAATGTTTTATTTGAAATATCAAGTTTTAACCATAAATTTAATAGTTACATTTTCAGTGAAAAATATTAATTATAATTTATCAACCAGAAAGAAAAAAATTTTAATTCTAGATAGAAAGTTTCATCTAGTATGATAATTCTTTAACCAAAAAACAAATAACGTTTAGGAAAAGTTTTTAAAATTTAAGTAAATTTTTTTTTCATGAAACATGCTAGGCTGCCCTAGTATCGAATAGTTTTAATAAAAAATGAAAAAATAGCATTACGTAGTAAGTGGAATTTCCATTAATTGTCAGACAGTTTGTATTGTGTCCACATATATATTCCGTAATATTAAAAAAATTTATTTCCTGAATTTTTGCAGTTTTTTGGGATTTTTGCAGAAGACATTCGATTAAATTTCGGAAAGTTTAAATCCAAAGTAGTAAATTCTCTGTGATTAATAATTCCCCAAAAAATTTAAGAAAGTGTTCCACTTTAATTCATGAATTTTCCAAAACTATTACAGAACCATTCCTTTTTTTGATTTTGCACAATAAAAAATTTGATAGAAAATTCAGGTATGTTTAAGAAATATCTGGAAGCTTTTAAACAATCTAATAAAGGAATTTAAAACTGCTAAAGATGTAAAGAACTTAAAAAAAATTTAATGTCAATTTTTATTGATTTCAAAAACAAAACTTTTTGAAGAATTTTGAAAGGTTTCGTGAGAATCAAAAAGTTTTCTTCAGATTCCTAGAAAATTAGGAAAAAAATAAAAGATTTCATATCTTTTAACAAACAATCTGGAAGATTTCAAATCAATTTTATTACTTTTGCAAAAGTTGTTAAAATATTTAGGACAAATTTGAATACTTTTAAAAGATGTTTGAAAAGTTATAATTATAAAAATATTAATAAATAATTAGAAATGCATTGATGCAATTTTTTAAATTTCGCAGAAATTAATCAACTTTCAAGAAAACTAAAAAATTTTGGTAGATATGTACGAATTTTAGAAGTTTTGAAAAATAAAAAAATCTTTAAAACTTCTTTTGAATTTTTTCATGAATTTAAAAAAATTATATGTATATAACTTAAAAAGAACTGATAAAAATAATTGCTGGTTTTTAGGTGCCATAAAAAATCCTTTTTTTTAGGCCAACTCAATAATCATAATATTCATTCTTTATTTGATAGGCTCACTATCAGTATCGTATATAATCTACATTTCCATTAAATTAAAAAAGTTCCCTTAAGCTAAGTTCCAATATATAAAAGGTATTATTAATTATATGATAAGTACTAGAACTTTCTTAATAATTTTCAAAGTCATTTATTCTGATATAATTTTTCCTATAACTTTGAAATAATTTATTAAACTCCATAATGTGAAACTATGGAAATTTTCTCTCCTTTCAGTCTCTGTCTGGACATAACCGACCTTATCTACTTTAAACATTTTTCCATATAGCGTTACATTTATCTGACCCACTTTATGATTAATCGTAAGTTTCTCTCAAGAAAAAGCTTGCAACAAAAACTGCCTTAATTAAATTATATAATTTAATCGCATACATAGCTTCCTAGGTCTTTTTTATTTAACTTGAACATTTTTCAAGATTTAGTTCCTCCACTTATTATTATAATGATTAGCTAAAGGAATTGTTCATTATTATCGATATAATAAAAAATATAATAGTTCATGCTGCAACAAAAAAATTTTAATCTCAGATCAAAAAAGGCGTAATTCAACACGTAAGTTTTAACCAAATGGGTGAATTTTTAACCTAAGACAACTTATTAACAAAAAGTTCTTGATTTCAAAACAAAAAGTATCTTTTTTTACCTGCATTTAAAACATCAAAATTTGGGAAATTTATGATAGGAAATGTAAAAGTGGATGTTGCAATAAAATTTTTTTAAATTTAAATAAACAAAAGTTTAATTCGACCAATGAAGAAGACGTTTGCAAGACAATAGTTAAATTTATAACGAAAGAGGTACATTTTATATAAAAGTTAGGAATCTTTAAACAACAAATTATTTTTATGAAAATTAATTTTAGTTTTAATCAATACGTTGATTTTTTAACTAAAAAAGATCAATTTCAAACAAAGCATAAAGATGTTAGATTTTCAACTTAGATGCATTTTTAACCCCAGAAGACGTAATAATAAAAGTCCTAAATTCCAAACTAAAAAGTGATATTTTTCAAACTGCGATTAGTAATTAAAATTTTTGGCAATTTTTAAACTAAAGAATCAGAGTTTAAATAAAGAGAGAAGTTCAGTTTTAAAACTTTTAAAATATTATCTTAGAAAACTTAAAACTTTGCCCAGAACAGAATGTTAAGAATACACTGAACTCTTTGATTTTGGAAGAAGAATTTTAAATCTAGACTACACAAAAAGTAGTTGTCGGACCACTCAAAATTATTGATTCTGAACTGCAGTTGGTTTCAATAAAGAAATAGTCAAAGAAGGCGTCTTTTGCGCCTACAAAGAATTTTCTTAGCCTATTAAGACGTAAATAAGTCTTTCGAAACTTCCCCTTTCACACTTACACCTATCCCTCACCATGAATTACCCTACATTCCCTATTTTCCCCTATTACTCCTCTACACACTAAAAATTCGGTTTTGCTCATCTTACTTCTTGTAATTTTCAACCCTTATTTACCCCTTCTTTTCCTACTCTCCCTCCCCTCCTGTCACCCCACGTGTCCTATTTCTCCAACCGTCATTTTTCCTTCCTTTAACTGCTCTACTATGCATCCTGAAACTATAATCGTTCTTTCTCCTCCTTTTTCTTACATCCCAACCCTTATTTACAACTGCTTTTTCTACTCTCTCCACCCTCATTTCTTCCTGCGTGTCCTGCTTCTCCCACCTTCATTTTGCCTTTCTTTACCTTCTCTAATATCCCACTTAGAACTTTAACCGTTCCTTCTCCTCCTTTTTCTTACGTTCCAACACTTATTTACCACTGCTTTTTCTAATCGCCCTACTTATCGCTCCTAGAACTTTAACCGTTCATTCTCCTCCTTTCCCATTTATCCCAACCCTTATTTACTACTGCTTTTCCTACTTTGTGTACCCTCATTTCTTTCCACATGTCCTGCTTCTCCCATCTTCATTTTGCCTTTCTTCACCTGCTGAACTATCCCTCATAGAACTTTAACCACTCCTTCTGCTCCTTTTCCTTACTTCCCTAACCTTATTTATCACTGCTTTTCATACTTTCCCTACCCTCATTTCTACCCGCGTGTCCTACTTCTTCCACCTTCATTTTGCCTTTCCTTACCTTTTATAATATTACTCCTAGAACTTTAACCGTTCCTTCTTCTCCTTTTTCTTACTTTCCAACCTTTATTTACCACTGCTTTTCCTACTCGCCCTACCCTTATTTCTTTTCACGTGCAACTACTTCAAACTTTATTTTTCCTTCATTTGCCTGCTCTACTATCGCTCCCAGAACTTTAACCGTTCATACTCCTCCTTTTCCATACATCCCAAACCTTATTTACTACTGCTATTCCTACTCTTCCTACTCTCATTTATTTTCACGTGTCTTAATTCTCCTACCATCATTTTACCTATCTTTACCTGCTCTACTATCCCTCCTAGAACTTTAAATGTTTATTCTCCTCCTTTTCTATATATCTCAACCCTTATTTACCACTGCTTTTCCTACTTTCCCTATCCCCATTTCCCCCCACGTGTCCTACTTCTCCCACCTTCATTTTGCCTTTCTTTACCTGCTCTACTATCTCTGATAGAACTTGAACCGTTCCTTCTGCTACTTCACCTTACTTCCCCACCCTTATTTACCACTGCTTTTCCTACTCTCCTACCCCTTATGTCTCCTTGCGTTTCATACTTCTCCCACCTTCATTTTTCCTTTCTTTACCTGCTCTACTATCCCTCTTAAAATTTTAACCGGTCCTTCTTTTCCTTTTCTTTACTTCCCCACCATTATTTACCACTGCTTTTCCTACTCTCTCTACCTTTTTTTTCCACGTGTCCAACTGCTCCAAACTACATTTTTTCTTTATTTACCTGGTCTACTACCCCCGCCCCCCCCCCTAAAAATTTAACAGTTCCTTCTCCTCCTTTCCCTTACTTCATTCTCACATTCTCCCATATTTTCTATCACTATCTAAATTCTCCTCAATTCTCCTACTTCCTCTAGTTACACTCCCCTTCTTCCTCTACACCCACCCCTTATTCAACACTACTTATTCTACTAACCCTACCCTTGTTTCTTCTCGCATAGCCTACTTCCCCTCTATTTATTCACCTTAGTTCCCATACTTACCCCCCCAAGTTTCAACCCACCCCCACTCTTCACATCTTGTTTTCCCAAGTTATCTTTCCGAGAGATCCTCTAGATAAGAGTTGTGTCACAACATCCAACTGTTTTGATTTGCTACGATTAAACCGGAATCAGAAGTGATAAAAAGCGTTCAAGTTTTCAACCAATTTTGACAATAAATTTTTAATTTTAAAGAATAAAATAAGGAAGAATATAACATTAAATATAAAAATAACAAAACTGTATTAAATATATAAAAAAAGAGTTTTTCAGAAACAACACAAATATTTCATTGTGTGCATCAAAGTTACTTTTTTTAGTAGGAAATTCAGAAATTTTTATGAAAATTCGTCTTTTTCAGTAGAAAATTATTCTTGTTGTTTAAAAATGTATTTGTTTGGTGTATAACTCATGTATTTCCTTGAAATTATAATTATTTGTTTAAAAAGTCCTTTTCGTGTTGAAAATTAATTTTTTTATTTGAAATTTTAAATGTTCCATTTTTACGTAAAAATTTATTTTATTGTTTACAATATTTTGTTAAAAGCCCATTCTTTGTTTAATTGGAATTTAATTTTTTTGTCAATTTCATTATTCGAAATTTGGTTTAAAAGTAATCTTTTATAGTTCAAAATTCAACTGTCTGGTTAAAAACTGATGTATTTTGTCAAAAGTTAACTTTCCTGGTAGAAAATTATTAATATTCGAGGTTGAAAATTTCATTTTCTTGTGTGAAAAATTAACGATTATTGTTGAAAATGTATTCCGTTGGTTAAAAATTGATTTAGTTTTCTAAAAATTCGTCGCGTCTGTTTAAAAATATTTTTTTGACTGAACTGTTTGATTTTTTATTTTAAAATGAGCGTTTGTTTGTTGAAAATGAAACCATTTGATTTCAAATTAATTTATTTTGTCAATAGTTCATTTTTGTGTAAAAAATTAATCTTCGTGATTGAAAATTAATCTTTGGATTAAAAATAGTCTTTTTTGTTAAAAACATTAATCTTCTTGGCTAAAAATTCATCTTTTTGGTTAGAAATTCAACTTTTAAGTAAAAAATGCAATATCTTGGGTAATAATTTATTTCTGTTGCTAAAGATTTATAAATTTTATTGAAAATTCCTGCTTGTAATAAAAAAATAATCTTCTCGGTCGGAAATTTATCTGTATATTTAGAAATTTAACTATTTGGTAAAAATTCATATTTTAGGGGAAAATTCAGAGTTGCTGTTAAAAATTAATCTTTTTGGTGAAAAATTTTTATATTTTTTAAAGATTCGACTATTTTGATACAAAATTAATCTCTTTGATTTCAATTTCAACTTTTTTCTTAGCAGTTAAACAATTTTTTTAAAATATAGTTTTTTGAGTAAATGTTCATAATCTTCATTGAAAATATGTCTTTTTAGGTAGAAATTTATCTATTCAGTCAAATATTGCTTGAAGATATATAATTTTAGTAGAAATGTTTTATTTATTTATATTTTCTAGTTTAAAATTAAATTCTTTCGTTAATAATTCGTCAGCATAGTTTATAAATTAATTTGTTTACAGGAAATTTACTATTTAACCTTTAGTTTAAATTATAAAAAAATACCTTTTTAGTTGCAAATTCATTTTTTTTGTGTCTTATTGAGTAAAAAAAATTCTTGGTTAAAACACACTTATTTGGTTAAAAAATTTTTTTTTGCAGATACATTATTTTAATTAAAAGTTCAATTTTTAGCTTGAAACTTGACCTGATTTCTCTTTAAAAAAACTGTGGTTGGAAGTATTAAATCTTTTAACTAAAAATTTAATTATTAGATTTTTTGTTTAAAATTTGCCTTTTTTAGTTGAAAATTTTAGTATTTTGTTGAAAATTTTCTTTTCTAAAAAATTTTTTTTGTACTGGGCGTTTTTTCTTAGTTCTAAATACCACTGAGCACGATTTGTGAGAAAATTGGCTCTTAATTTAAAATTCGGATTTTTTTGTTGAATATTCTACTAAAATCAATTTTGAATAAAAATTTAACTCTTTTTTTTTTAATTTACCTTTTTGACTAGAAGATTCACCTGTTTTTGTAGAATTTGAATTTTACTTGGACGAAACTGGAACTCTTTGTAATAACCTAATTTTGGTTGAAAATTTATATTTTTGTCTTGAAAAATTAACTGGAATCTTTTTCGGATGAAAAGTCAATAATTTTTTTTGAAAATTAGTGTCCTTTTTAAATAAAAGTTTAACTGTTTTTAAAGAAATTTATTTTTTTGTATAAAAAGAAAACTATGACATTCTTTTTGTTACAAATTAGTCTATTTGGATTGAAAATTTAATTTTTTTTTGGTAAAAAATTATTTTTTGTTCAAAAATTATTATTACGATTGTTAAAAGTAAACTGACATCTTTCTTAAAAGAAAATTCCACTGGTTTTCTTTGAAAATTGATCTCATTCATTCCAAAATTTATCTTCTTTGGTAGCATTTTTGATTGAAAATTACCACTTTTTTCTTAACAATGATTTTTCTTGGTTTGAGTTTTCAACTATTTTGTTTAGAACATTTGTTTAAATAGTTTGTTAAGAAATCATGTTAAAAGTTGAATGATTTTGTTGAAAATTAATTTTGTTTAATTTAAAATTTAACTATTTTGGTAAAAGTTAACTGAAAATGTAGTTTTTCATTTTTTTAAGATTTCTTTTTTCTTATTTTCGTTGAATAAAAATGCATCACTTTCGTGGGAAATTCAATTTTTTTATTAAAATTCGTCTTTTGGAAGTAAGTTACAACAATTTAGATTCATTTTTATTTATAAATAATGTAATTATTTGGTTGAAAACTTATTTATTTTGTTGAACATTCGTCTTGTTTGTTTAAAAAAATTTTTGATTTAAAATATAAATTTTGAAAACTCAACTATTTCGTTAAAAATCCATTTTTTGGATAAAGTATTTTTTTTCTTTGGTAAAAACTAAACAACATTATTCAAAATTCTTTGTTTATTGGTCAAAAATAATTTCCATGAGTAATATTAGCATACTCAATTTATTTAAAAAAAATAATGTTTATTTAGTTGAAAATTCAATTATTTGGTTCAAAATTCGTGCATTCTGTAGAAAATTAATGACCTTGGTTGGAAACTCATTTTAGGGTTGAAAATTCATTTTCTTTTGGTAGAAAATTAATCTTTTTAGTGTATTTCTTTGGTTAAAAATTTAAATATTTTGTTGAAAATGCGTTTGTTATTGATAAAAAATATTTTTTGAACTGAAGATTCAACTATTCAATTTTTTGTTTCAAAATGGTCTTTTTTTAGTGAAAAATTAAACTATTTAAATTGCAAATTATTGTATCTATCTTAAACTAATTTTTTTGTTAAAAAATTAAACTTCTTTGTTGCAAAGTCGTCTTTTTAATAGAAAAATAATCTTTTTGGTTAAAAATTCATATTTTGGGGAAAAGATTCATAATTTTTGTTAAAAATTAATCGTTTTTCTTGAAAATGTATTTTAATAAAAATTCAATCTCTTTGATTTTCATTTGACCTTTTTTGTCAAAAGTTAAACTATTTTTGGAAAAATTCTGTTTTTGGGGTAAAAATTTATAATCTTGATTGAAAATTTGTCTTTTTAGATATAAAATTGATCTTCTTGGATGGAATTTTAGCGATTTGGTTAAAAATTAATATTTTTGTAGAAAAAGTTCATAATTTTAGTTCAAAATCATGATTTTGGTTGAAAATGCATCTTTTTAGTCAAATTTTTCTCTAAAATTTATCATTTTAGTAGATATTTTTTATTTTCGCAGTTTAAAATTAAACTATT
>JAAAKG020197845.1:0-23892 GCA_010014905.2 Druon quercuslanigerum | reverse complement strand
ACTCTAATGCATTTCCCAAAGTTTCAGCTCGGTCTTTTATTTAAAAAAAAAGTTCTCTGGTCCAAAAAAATATTCAGTGAACTGAAAAAGTGAGTCGGTAACATAGGTATTTCGCTGTGTCGCATGCCCTTAATAATAATAATAATTATTAATAATTTTAATTTTAATGCTTTTTTAAGGTTTGGATCTCTAACTTGTCTATTTTCATTATGTTCAACATTGTTTCGAGGTTATACTAATGAAGAGGTTACTTCGAATAATAATGAAATACTATTGAAGTATACTATTTCATATATTTAAAAATTCGTTTGCAAGTTAAGAGCTGGTAATTGATTTTAATGAAGTTATGCCCAAAGAGTGATGTATTCCGTAATATGAGTCAGTGATCAATCAGGAGGGGTCTGAATCGGGAATAGGTAGGATGTTTGGACGTGAAAGTGGAATCATGAGCTTGGAGGATTTATGTAAGTACGAGTGTGTAGAATTGATAAGCCATGGTAGAAAGTGGAAGAGTTCTTCGATGGATGGAATTAGGCAGGTTGTTGCTTGTATAGAGCCCGATAAGTTAGGACAGGACAGCACCGTGAGGAGGTAATATTTGGGATTGCTCGGTGCTGGGAGCAGTTACAAAGAAGGAGCTGGGAATTAGTAAGGATGAGGATAGAATTAGTAAGTTAGTAAGGATGGTCAATGGTGGCAGGAAGTGCAAAATGTTTGGGGTGGTAGTGGATCCGATGGGTCGAGGGGGGTCGGTTATTGATGAAGGTAATTGGAATTATTTGGTAGATGAAGATATTCGGACTTATTTGGTATGGGGTAAAAATGAGAAGAGGTCTCTGAATGCGATTTGGGTCAGCGATTAAAGAAGGTCCAAGGGTTTAGATTTAGTCGAAGGAGGTGGATCTGGGATGAATAAGGAGGACTCCGAATTGAGAGGAGGTGCAATGGTTAAGTGCTGAGGGATTGCTATGATTTGTAAGTTATATAAAGTAGAAGGAGGTCGGATTTAGTGAGAATGGACACTCATGGAAGGAGATGCAAAAAGTTTATGGTGGTAGTAGATCTGATGGGTCGAGAGGTGTCTGTGATTGATGAAGATAATTGGAATTATTTGGTATGTGTTAAAAAATGAGAAGAGGTCTCTGAATGTGATTTGGGTCAGTGATTAAAGAAGGTCCAAGGGTTTAGATTTGGTCGAAGAAGGTGGATCTGGGATGAATTGGGAGGACTCCAAATCGAGAGGAGGTGAAATGGTTGAGTGTGGATGGATTGTTATGATTTGTAAGTTATTAAAAATAGAAGGAGGTCAGAGTTAGTAAGAATGGTCACTCATGGAAGGAGGTGCAAAACGTTCATGGTGGTAGTAGATCTGATGGGTCGAGAGATGTCAATGATTGATAAAGGTATGAGGAATTGGTGGGAGGCATTTAAGTGTAATGCTTTAGGATGGGTCAGAGGTGAGATTGGGATCTTATAGTTTGGAAGAAGTTATCGTCATGATCTGTGATGATTTGCGAGGCATCTAAATTGGGAGAAGGTGGGCTAGTTAGATGTGGAAGATATCATTCTTTAAGACACTTTGATGACGGGAGGTTTGGAGGGTTTAGTGTCGGTAGTGTGTCTGATGGATTAAAAGAGTCGGTAATTGATAAAGATAGGAGGTATCGGTGAAAGGTTGGGTCCAATGATTTGGAAGGGTCAGTAGTCAGAGGGGGTCGAATGACATCGCATGATTCTGAACTTAATATCCTCCTAAGATGATGCAACCTAACAAACTAAAGTTGAAGTCAAAAAATGAAAGTACCTTCTTTTCTCGTGAAGCTGTAATTCTGTTGCTGGAGTATTTCCGGCTAGGTAGATACTCTAGACTCTAGAGTACAATCCAATTCTCTCTCCTAATCTTCGATTCTCAGTGGAGCGAGATCTGCATTCGGCCGAGGATGCATAGTAGAAGGGGATGATGAGACTGTGGCAGGTGGATGGAGTTAGTGGTTGAGGGGTAAGGGCTGAGGGTTTCTTTGGGATGAGAGAGTAAGGGGGTAACTCGTTGACGAGATTATAATCAGGCATCACGGATTAAAGCCGTAGCCGAGCTTCGTCGTCGAACTGCATAGGCAGAGCTTTTGCGCTTCGTCGTCGTTCGGGCTGCTTATAACCTCCACCTCCAAAGGTTGGGGGTGGGCTTTTGCTAATAGCGTCAACCCATCCGCCTTTGAGCTCACAGCTACCCCTAAACATCCTTTTATTTAGGTCTCCACTCTAATTTCTCTATGCACGTACTATATAACTGTATACCTTCCTGTCTACCAAGTGATTTGCAAAAAGGCTGGGAAAAAATTTAAAAAGAAAAAAAATATAATTGGCTACTTGACTCTGGTTTTATAAACGCACAAGTCTGCTCATGAAGGATTAAAGCGGTAGGTTGTTAGGCACCGAGGTACGTTAATTTAGGTGCAGTATAATTTTGGTAGCTTTAGTAGGATTTAAAATTTGTTATTAGATCCTTATCTTCTTAAAACTTTAAATTAAATTTTGTGTCATAAATTAGATTGCATAGTAAGTACTAGTTGATTCAAAACTGTCTCAAATATTGCCTGTTAGTCCTAGAAAGTTTCAAATCTTTCAGAGGTAGACTTGGATTTAGATAAATCTATACGAACACTTTAGAAAGAAATAAATACTAATTTCTAGGATTGATTATTTGTTTTTTTTGTTTACAATTAATTTTCTAATTGTAAACGTAAAGATTTGAGTTGATGATTCATCATGTTAGTTTCGGAACTTACCTTTTTTAATGGATATCTAAATTAGTTGGTAGTATATTAATGTATTTTGTTAACAATTCTTCTTTCTGTTAAAACAATAATTTCTTTTGTTATAAATTCCACAACCTAAATGTTAATTCTATTTACTTGAAGATTCGTATTTTGAAGTTGAAAAGTCAACTTTTTTTAAATGGAAATTCTTTTTTTGGGATCTCAATTTTGGTATCAATTTCATTTTGATTAGTTCAGTTATTTGTTTGATTATTCATTTAATTTGATTAATAACTTCATTATTTTCTTTAAAATATTTTTTGTTGATAATTTTTTAAACTAAACATTTAATTATTCAACTACTCCGTTGAAAATTTATCTTTTTTATTTCATAATTCTTCAGCTCTTTTGTTTAAAGTTGAACCATTTTGTTGAAAATTCACCGCTGCCGTGTCTTACATGCCGCCTAAATAATGAAAATCTCAAATCCTCTCAATATAACAAACCTGTTTTGACACTTTTCTCAAACCCGCAATCCTTTTTGATCATATAGACATCCCCGCAAGTTCCCCATCTATATCTTGCGACACGTGAGAACGTCAATATAATGGATATCCAAGACGATTAATCTCAGGTGTGTCAGAGGTGCAAAGGGGTCCCGAAGGACGAAGAAAAAAGTATCGTCATAGAGGAAGTGTTTCCACTCGGCGGCGACAAAATCGTTATAGTCGTGCGTCCCACCGAATATTTATGATCAGAGGGCTCCTCCATAGATAAGATTTCGCGATACGGAAAATGGGTCAAACCGAAAAAATGGGATGGGGGCGTCTTTGCAGCGAAGGAGCTTCAGAAAATGGATATAAATCTTCGACATCGAAATCCGTGGCATATAAAGATTCGTGAAGTGGGTTGAGATATTCGAAGCGTGAGTGGGTGATAGGGGTGGAATAGGGGTGGAATAGGGGCACTGAGAAACTACTGGGTAAGAATCAAGTCCGCGTGCGTTCTTTTAAAAATCTCGACAATTTTTCAAAGCGGTACCAGCTGCGAGCGAACTAAACGACCCGAACGTCGATTTCCAATTCACCCCTCGTTCTTCTTCGCCACCTATCTTCAACCCCAACCCCCGAATAGCCACCCTCGAGTCCTTTGGGATTTTCTTTTCTTAGCACTTCGGCATTCCCTGGACGCTCTGTCTGTTTGAACGCTCACAACGTTTGCAGAAAGAAAAATTTCTATTTGTTATAAGTTTATGTTGTATTCTTTCCATATTGGGTGAGGAAAATTAAATGAGGCAAATAAATTTCCATTCAGGGTTTAAGAAATTCACTGTTTTTCTAAAAGGAAATCCCAAATGGAGTTCCTTTTCTTAGCACTTTGGCATTCTTTTGACCTTGTACGCTCTACCCGTTCGAACGCTCACAACTTTTGCAGAAAGAAAAATTTCTATTCTTCATAACTTTATATATTCTTTCCATCTTAGGCGAGCAAAATTGAGTTATGTAAATAAATTTTCTTTCAATGTTTAAGAAATTCTCGATTTTTCGAAAAGGAAATCCTAAAGGGAGTTCCTTTTCTTAGCACTTTGGCATTCTTTTGACCCTGGACGCTCTACCCGTTCGAACGCTCACAAAGTTTGCAGAAAGAAAAATTTCTGTTTGCTATAACGTCATGTTGTATTATTTCCATCTTGGGCGAGGAAAATTAAATTGGGCTAAAAATTTTCCATTTAAGGTTTAAGAAATTCACTATTTTTCGAAAAGAAAATCCCAAATAGAGTTCGTTTTCATAGCACTTTGGCATTCCTTTGACCATGGACGCTCTACCCGTTCAAACGCTCATAACGTTTGCAGAAAGAAAAATTTCTATTCTTTATAACTTTATGTTGTATTATTTCCATCTTAGGTGATAAAAATTAAATTACATTAATAAATTTTCTTTTAAAGTTTAAGAAATTTTTTTGTTTTTCAAAAAGGAAACCCTAAACAGATTTCCTTTTCTGAGCACTTCGGCAATTATTTTTCTTGGACGCCCTGTCTTTTCGAACGCTTACTATGATTGCAGAAGAACAATTTTTTATTTTTATATCTTTATGTTTTATTCTTATTATTATCTTATGTTTAATCGTCGCTGTACTTATTTTTTTAATCGTCTTACTTTAGTTAAGTGATTTTAATCAAAAAATCATTAACCTACACTTACAGAAAAATATGCAGCACTTTGGTTAGTTTATACTTTTGTTGAACAAACCATTAGTTTCTGTCGACCCTGATGAAGACTTAAAAAATTGTAAACAAACACTATAAAATATAGACTAAACAAAGTGCAGTCTATGAATTCTGTAAAAACTGGTAAATAATTTTTTGGTAAAAATCATTTAAATAAAGTGAGACGATTTAAAAAATAAATACCGCGAAGATTTTCGAATTAACGAAGGAAAATTTTTAGGTGAACGTAGACGCAGCCGTTTGACATATCACTTGTTATGTCGAGTAAATATTTTCATCAGATAAATTTTGTCTTTCGTCAGATCAATTTAATCTTTCGTTAGATAAACGTGCAGCAGCTTTTTTATCCAATTTAAAGGTAAAATTTATTCCTGAGGTTTACTATGTTCTTGCAGAGAAATTGCTATCCATGTGAATGCTATTGATAGCATCAATAACATGTTTCACCATAAAATCGAAAATCTAAAAAACAAACAGGGATATAAAAATGTAGAATTAAGCAAACATAGAACAGAAAACAATAAAATACATATTGAAACAACCGATTCAGGGTTAATAAAGTTTTCTGAGTCATTTAGTCTGAAACCAGTGGCAGAGATATAATTAGATTAAGTGAAAAACTCAGATGTATCTTTCTATCAAATAAGCATGTGGATATTTTTGAAATTGTATATGATTTGAAAGCTAACATTGGAAAAACACCTCGCAAATCACAACAGGAATTTTAACATAAGACATAAGATAATAATAAAATAAAAAATCATAAAAATTTGTTTAATCACTCGCGCTAATGAAGAGAATGCTACAGTGGTGATAAGTATAGTCAGAAACGAAGGATAAAGTGACACTATGCTCAATGATAATCACACTTATAATAAAATCGATAATAATGATCCATTTAAAAAGGTACAACAAAATCTTTTGCACTTACTTGATGGCTGGAGATTTGTTGGACCTGTTGTTTCTTGTACATGTCCACTTAATTTATGGCTAAAACTTTTTTTTTAATTACCTCAAATGCTCTACCTAAACCTTAATATTATCTACAAAAATTTAAATTCATTCTAAGAAATCATAACTGTCCTTTCTCCTTTCAAAAATGCTGCATTGAATTCGGTTCTAGAAGGCTCTATTCGGTTCTGGAGAAATTAAATTTTACAGTAGGAACTTATTGCCGGTACGTTGACGATACTACTAGTATGATTCCAATAGAAAAAACTCAGAAAAGCTTTTAAAATTTCAATGTTTACCATTCTAGGCTCTCTATATCCCGCAATACTATTGGGCATTGAGAAAACTAAGTTTAATCAATTATAAAACTTTTATAAAACTTTTTAGAATTATAATTGTAAAAAGTCTGGGTCTTATCTATGAAAACCCGATTTAGGTGATTTTTGACATTTTCTTTATCACTGAAGGTGTTTCCATTCAGGGAATTTTATAAACTCAGACTCTGTATGCACCTGCCTTAGCACCCTCTGATTTCCATTTATTGCGATCGTTACAAGATCCCCTGAATGTAAAAACCTTCACTGATGAGAAAATCTAAAAAAATCACCTAAATCGGGTTTTTATCAAAAAGCCCCAGACTTTTTAACTTTTAACTAAAAAAGCATAATGACATTAAAAACAATTCATAACCATTTCCGAAAAAGTTCGGTAATTTCTCAAGAACCCTCAGCTATTCATTTTAAGATACTTCACTCATTGTTGATATTCTAAGATTAAACACCAAAAATTTGCTTTATGAATCATGAAACCTTTTAAGTTGTACAACAAACTTGAACGCATTTTTCGTCCTGGCACAAAGCGGGCCGAGTTTCCCAAACTAAGGTAAACCACCAACGCGAGTAAGAAATTCGTTGGATCTCTGTACCAGCACGTGTGCGCCTTATGTGTATTAGGGCAAGTGTACTCAACTATTTATGTGTGCGCGCTCACTTGTGCACATGTGCAAATGTTACGTACAAGAGTAAGTACACATTACGAAGTCGAAACCGCGGAAGCAGAACGCGCCGTAATTACGATGCTCTTTCTCCCTTTCATACTCGTGAATTCCCCCCCCCCCCATGCACACACAGACACAATGTATTGCCGAGGATGTGGAAAGCGCAGCGAATGCAAAAATGCTTTGCGCATTTTTCTTCAGCTAACGCTTTTTTTCATGATGTGCATTTCTTCGATGCTGACGCTAATGTGACTAGTTGTAAAACCAAATTTTTGGAAGAGAATGTAATGTTAAAAAAATTCGATGGTGTAAAGGTCTGGCTTTTTTAGGGCGGCGTGGAATCCACCTATAATCAGTTGTTCGTATCCGGCTCGAAGGACCATTTAAAAATGTCTCTCTTTGCTCATCTGGAACTTGAATAAATTTAACAAAGAGACCTGTCAAAAAACTAAAAGATGCTTTCAGTTTCCATTCGTGAAGGACATTAATTACCTTAATTATTAGAATGCGTCGCCTTTCGGAAGTTTTGAAAAGTTTGGAACCTCTGAAGAGCTTCTCGACGACACTTTCGTATCTCTTGCTCTTTTTAGATTCAGTTCTCTTTTTTTTCGTTTACCACATTCACTCGAAAAGACGTTTACGATTCGAGAGTGGAGCCAGTGGGGTAATGAAAGGACGCTAATTAGACGAGCGACAGTCGCCTCATTGCTCTGGAGACCGCTTCGAAATTGTTTTTATTTCTACATTACATTCATTACACTTCCCATCCTTTTCCCTCTTTACCATTACGACATGGTAATTACTCCCTATTTCATCGCTCACACACGACTCTCAAAGTGGCAAAAGAAAAAGTTTTTTTTCTAAGTAGCTTATTTTTAATATTGAAAAATGATCCAGAGATTTGAACGCGCTTGCATGTTATTGTTTCATTTTTAAAGGGCATTTAAGAAAATAATTGCGATTCCATTTTTATTCAATTTACATATCCAATGAATTTGAAATTACTTCTATTTATTTTAATTAATTTTTGTGATGTCAAAGGATTTTGAGACCCGAGAATTCAAAGAGATTACTGTTTAAAAAATACAGATCTATTAACTTTAACAATTTAAAATGAGTTTAAAAAATTATACAGGATTTTAAATATTTTAGGGTATTTTTCAAAGATTTCAATCATTTGAAGATTTAATGCTATTTTTTCAAATTATAATTATTTAAATTATAATTAATTAATTAGTTTCAAGGCATTTCAAAGGATTGTGAAGGCATTGAGAAAATTTTAAAGGATTTGAGAAATTTGCATGGACTTCAAAAACGTTTATTTATTTATTTGAATAAATTTTGCAGGATTTTAGGAAACATCGTCAGATTTTATATAATTTTTCGGGATTTTATGAATTTGAATTAATTTCAAAGAATTTTTCACAGTAAATTTTCAATTTAAATTCAAGAGAATTGCAGAGTGTCGTTTTAAATTTTCATTTAAAGCATTGATTGTAGTAAAAAAAAATTTTGAAAGAAAATGTTTAATTACACTTATAAATATCACGATTCAATTATTAATGAAGGAAGTTCAATGGCGGAAATGTTAAAAAATCATTAAACATAATTTAAAAAACTATGAAATTTCTTATAAGAAGATTTTATCCCCTTTCTACCCGTAAATATTTTATACATTTTTAATCTTTTCCTTATTTATTTTTTTGCGTGTTAAAATTACCCTATTTCCCCTCATTAACTCCTTTTAAGTAGAACTTCAGAAATGAATCACCCATCAAGATAATTATTTTTTTGCAAGTATTTGAAAAATGTATTCTGAATATTTTTGAAACAATAGACAGAATCAGTAGTAAATTTTCTAGTGTTTACGGAATCATTCATCGCCGACTGAATAATTCCACTGAAATGCATTCGATTGCGGTTCTACCTACAAAGTATGGCTCTCGATCTACCTATTTGCTTTTCAAACTTCGACCTCCATCGAACTCACACAAAACTCGAAAACTAAAGTACCTATTCTGTCAAAACATCGGATCCAAATGTAACTCAAAATTCTGTTCAAATTGGTGTCCGTAGAGTGAAACTTTTTTGAATAAATAAACTTTTTTAAATTAACACTTAACTCCCGATATAAGACCCCTTGGTTAATGATATTACCAGAAATGACGGCATCTACAGTAACGTGATAAGCTGTATACGTTTCGATTCCCTTGATTGATAAAAGCCAAGGGAAGCTATTTCCGAAACCGGTCATATATCGGGAGTTGAGTGTATTGTTCTCAAGTTGGATAACCAGGGTAGCTGCAAGTTATGGAAAACCTGAAAATTAGAGAAAATTCAGGGATTTTAAAAAACAAAAATTGCCAAAGTGAGGGACTTTTTCCAAAAGGTTATCGATAAACTACGCTACCAATTTGAGCGGGATTAAATAATTAGTTTTGTTAAAAAATTAATTATTTTGTTAATGTCATTTTTAAGTTCGATTTTCAGATTCATTTCTTTTGTTGAAAATTTAACAATTCCCTTTTTAGTAAATTAATATTCTCGTTAAAAAAATCATCTTCTGGGTTAAACTTTTTTGTTAAAATTTCAACTTTTTTGAATTTGAATATTTTATTCCGTCAAAACATCGGGTCCAAATTAAACTCAAAATTCTGTTCAAAATGATGTCCGTAGAGTGAAACTTTTGTGAATAAATAAACTTTTTTACATTGACACTTAACTCCCGATATAAGACCTCTTGGTTAATGATACTTCTAGATGATGGTATCCGCAGTTACGTAATAAGAGAAGCAACGGGGCCGGAATAGAGGATGTACTCAGTCAAAGAACCCAAACAGTTCGAGGGCTGCACTTCCAGCGTGATTGTTGCATCAGGTTGCTTCATGCGCCCAAATCCAATATTAATCTTTGTCGCGGTCCTGACTGTATAGGTTTCGAGTCCCATAATTGAGTGTCAAAGCCAAGGCAAGCTATTTTCGAAACCGGTCATATATCGGGAGTTGAGTGTATTGCTCTCATGTTGGATAGCCAGGGTGGCCACAAGTTATGGAAAACCTGAAAATCAGGGAAAATTCAGGGATTTCAAACAACGAAAATTGCAAATGTGAGGGTTTTTTTCCAAGAGGCCATCCATAAACTACGGTACCAATTTGAGGATGTTACAGAATTATTTTTGGTGAAAACTTAATCATTTTGTTGAAGTCGTACTTTTTTGGGTCAAAAATTCAACTACTTGGTTGAAAGTTGATCGAATGTGTTAAAAATCAATTTTTTCGATTGAAGATTCATTTCTTTTATTAAAAATTTAACAATTCCGTTTTCAGGAAATTAATCTTCTTGTTAAAAAATCATCTTTTGGCTTAAACTCTTTTGTTGAAAATTCCTTTTTTTTAATATTGATTATTTTATTTAAAAATTTATCCGTCTGGTTGAAAATTTTAGTGTTTGGTACAAAATTCTTCTTTTGTTTCAATAAGAAATTAATGTTTTCAACTCAAAATTTAACCATTATTGTTGTTGTTTAAACCTGAGATTCTAAATAGAAAATATACCTTCGGTAGTTGAAAACTCAATCATTTTGCTGCAAATTCATTTATTTTGTTTGAAAATTCGTCCTTTTTGCTGGAAATTTAATTTTTAATCTTTTTGGTTGAAAATTCAAATACTTGGTTCCCAATTCGTGTTTTTTGTTTAAAAAATCAACTTTTGCTCATTTTTAAAACATTGCTACAATTATGCATAATTTAAATTAAAAATGGGTCTGTTTTGTGGAAAATTTTTCTGTTTTGCTTGTAAATTCATCAGTTTGGTAGAAAACTAAGCGCTATGGCTGAAAATTAACTTTGTTATTGAAAATTCATATTTTTGTTTGTAAATTTAAGAATGTGGTGAAAGATGCGTTTTTTTGTTATTATTAAGCAGGTGGGAAACTCGTTTTATTTAAATTAATTTTCATCATTTACGGTAAAAAGGTCATCTTACTGGTTTGAAAATTACATTTTTTGTTAAAAATCCAACTTTTCGGTTTGAAAATTAAACCATCTTCTAGAATTTTTTTTGTTTGAATGCAAGTCTTTTTGGTTTAAAATTTTTTAGCATTTGGTTGAAAATTCAACATTTTATTTTGAAAATTGAAATATTTTGTTGAACTCGCTTTTCTTGGTTGAAAATGAACTTTTTTCTTTAATAATTCAACTATTTGGTTGTTACATTTTTCGTGATTTGTGGTTTAAGATATTCAACTTTTTCCTTAAAAGTGTGCCTTGAACGCATTAAAGTTTTTTTATTTTAAATCAGTTTTCTAGTAACACCCCACATACAAAAATTTCACCAGTTCTTTTTTTTCAACTAATAGGAAACATTTTTTATTTATTTTCAAAAATAGAAACTTTCAAATACAAATTAAGAAAAAAATATATATTCCTGTTCAATTAGGATTTGCAAGTGAAAACTTGGTATCGGTAGGCAACTTTTGCAGGATATTAAAAGTTAATCAGAAAAAAAAGTTGTAAAACGAACTGGCCTAGCGGCCATTCTGGATAGCCAACTAGGACATGGAAAGAGGAAGCTTGTAAAAATTCCACTAACTTTATTTTCTGTCGAGCCGGGGAATGTTTTTTTAGTCTCTGAAAGCAAGAGGTGATCAATATAGTTACACAAATATCCCAGGAGTAATGGTATAGGTAGGAATAGGACTCTAGTACACATAAACAGGAGGGTTGCAGGTTGCAACTCTAACTCACTAGAAGACACATCCATCTCTCTTGACAATCCCTTTTTGCATTCCCTTGGTCTCTCAGGCTTTGCCCCTTTTCCCCCTTTCCCCAGGGAAGCATTCCCGATTCGCGTTTCGCAATTTATCATCCCTCGATTAATTTACACCCAGATTCCAAACTTCGGATTATTTCAAATTCAAACCGGTCGATTCCTCCATTGTTCGAGAAAAAAATGTGGGTTCAATCTTTTTTGAAGACTAGCGTAAACTTACAATTTTTTCGTTTCCATAAGAAAAAGTTTGTAAGTCTAAAGACGACTTACGTATTTAAAATTTATTTTTTTCAAAGAAGATTCTGCGAAGAAACAAATGTGTTACGAACGCAATTTCACAATATGAATATTCAAATTTTCCGCTCATTTTTGGTTATTTCATGATAATGTAGGATCCTTCTGTTTCAACATAGTTGTTGTCGACTTTCGCAAGTAGACTATAGAAACATCAAAAAATAAAAGTCGCAAAGAAAAGTCTGTTTAACTTTTTCTTTTATAATAATTTTTAAGCAATTGAATCTAAAATGTTATATATTTTTTAAATTTTCTCATTCTCACGTGACCACCTACAATTTCCGGAGTGCCGGTACCATACCCGATCTTCGCGTTTGGTTTTGTGGTTTTCATTGTTCAATGGGAAACGAGTTTACAAAAAAGGAAACGAAGACGACCTTTGAGTTTAACACCATTTAGGAGACGACAAATCACATTTCTAACAAGGGAGGAAAATTTTATTGTTGTACAATGAGCATATCTAATGCATCAAAAATGACGAAAGCACTTTTATAATTTTTATAGGTTATGTTAGCCTCCTAATACTAACTTAAATAGTTTCATTTGTTGCTCTATGTTTTGGAAAAGCTTTTTCTATCTGATTTTATTCTATTTTCTATTTATATTTTTTATTTATTCTATAAATAACCATTTTGTAGAGAATTCAAGTATTTTGTTAAAAATTCATCCGTTTTGCTTAAAAAAAATTTGTTTTTGGATTGAAAATTTAATTTTTTTCGTGGGAAATTATTTTATGTTAAAAAATTCACATTTTAATCTTTAAAAGTCAACTGACTTAAATAGTTTCATTTGTTGCTCTATGTTTTCGAAAAACTTTTTCTATCTCATTTTATTCTATTTTCTATTTATATTTTTTATTTATTCTATAAATAGCCATTTTGTAGAGAATTCAAGTATTTTGTTAAAAATTCATCCGTTTTGCTTAAAAAAAATTCGTTTTTGGATTGAAAATTTAATTTTTTTCGTGGGAAATTATTGTATGTTAAAAACTTCACATTTTAATCTCTAAAAGTCAACTGGAATGTTTTTTGGATGAAAAAGATAATGTTCGGTTAAAAGTCTTCCTTTTTAGTAGAAATTCGTCTTTTGGGACTGAAAGTTCAATTTTTTTCGCAGAAAGTTATTTAATGTTAAAAAAATCATTTTTTGATCTTGAAAAGTCTATTGGAATTTTTTTTGACGAAAACGCAATCATTTTTTTTTAAATTTATCTTTTTGATTAAAAAATTCATCTTCCTAAGATTGAACTTTTTTTTGTTTGAAATTCTTCTTTTTAGCTGGGAAGATTCGACAATTTAGATTAAGTTTTATTTCTTTTTTAGTGCAAAAGTTTCATTTAGTAAAAATTCGAAATCTTCCTTTCAAAATTCTTTTTTTTTATTGTATATTTCATCTTTTGTGATAGAAAAATAAACGATGACACTTTTTTGTTGGGAATTTATCTTCTTAGATCGAAAATGAAACTATTATTATGTTCAAAAAAGGGTTACGTACAAAATAATTTTTTTTAACAATATTTAAATTAAAAGATAAAATTATAATTGAAACAGAATTTTTATTTTTCCAGGTATTTATTATCTGAAATTATAGAAAAGCTATGCAGAGAAAACTTTTTTATAATTGATGAAAATTAATATCATGACTTTAGAATTAATGTGCAACATTTTTTGCAATAAATAGAAAATTAAAGCGTTGTACAAATTTTAGACAAAAACCACTAACATAACGTAAAAAAGTGTTGCATTATTATTATTATTATTATTATTATTATTATTTTATTTTCGAAAAGATCAACTTTTTCATTTTCTTATGGATTGAAATGTATATTTATTAAATTCTGAATTAAAATTATGCAAATATTATACGTGTAAAAATTTTTTCTGCATGCAGTATTCAATTTTTCTAATTTTTTCAATAGTTTGATATGCAATAATTAAATTTTAAACTGCTCAAAACTGAAAAAATTAAAAGTTGTATATACAAAAGTTAAAACATAAATTAACCGTTTTCTTCCGCATTTAGGTTAAACACAATAAAATAACCAAAAGGCACTGATAATAATTATAATTATTCTTTGAAATCTAATTTTTCATTAAATCTCAATAATTACTGACAAAATCAATAAAATAGTGTGAGAACCATTATTCTAAATTGTAAATATTTTTTAAAGTTTTATAATTTGCGGTTTAAAATAACCGATTTCACGTGAAAAATGTTAACATTACCTTAAAGTGTTTCAAACTTACAAGTATTCTTTGAAATCTATATAAAAATCGTTAGCTTAACTAACAATTAGACGACAAAATTTAATAGTTTTTTTTAATATAATGATTTTATACTAAAACTACCGATTTCTGGTGGAAAACGTCAGCTTAGCCTAAAATTTTTAAAAAGTGATGAATTTAAAAAAAAATATAATTTGCTTAAACTACAAATAACAATTTCCGACGAAAAACACTTACAGAATCCGAATCCAAATAATTATATAAATAGCGACAACGGCTTTTCTACAATTTTTATTGTTATATAAAGTTTAGTTTTCATTTTATTCATCTTTTATTAATTTGCAACTTTTATTTAAATAGAAAATTTTTGCCCAGCAGGAATTAAAAGCAAAAAAAGTCAATCCTTTAATATTTAATGTGCAGAAATTAAATACATAGTTTTGAATTTTATTTCCAAACAGTTAAATTTTGAAAAATCACAATTAAAAACTGTTTAATCTTAAAGTTTTTTATTTTTTTATAGAGTAAAAATTCTTATATTTAGATGTTTTGGAAACCAAAATTCAAGTTTATAGGTTCTAAATCTTCCAAATTAAAAAAATTCTGAACGTATATCATGGAAATCATGAAAATTATTTCTTGCTAATTTTTAAAATTAAAAAGTATTTAGTTTTTAAAAAGTAGAAAGTAAAGATTCTACAATTCTAGAGATGCAATTTAAATCCTTGGATTTTGAAAACATGGAATTGAAAAATTAGTCAGATTGTAAGATTTATTATTTTAATGTATGTGATTTAGAACATTTTTAAAATTTTAATTTTTAATAATAATAATAATAATAATAATAATAATAGGCAATTCTTGAATTCTCAGGATCTGTAATTTAAGATTTTTTAATTTTGGAAATTGTCAATTGAAAACTATTAAATTTCAAAGACATGTAAATACACATTCTTGAAGTTAGATGATTCTGGAAATCAAAAGTCAAGTTTATCACTTCAAATCTTCTAAATAGAAGAAAGTTCGAACATACAGTCTAAAAATTACACAATTTTTTATTGTAAAACACAAAAAAACATTTGTAATTGCAGAACTTAGAATTTTCATAATTTTTAATTGTAAATTGTAAATTGTAATCTCTAGAATTGTAAAGATGTATAAATAAAAATTCTAAAATTTGCGTGATTTTGGAAATCAAAAGTCAAGAGCTTTTAATACGAAATATTTCTATTTAATGAAATTTCAAGTCTTAATCATTAAAATTACAGCAATTTTATTTACCAAACATAGAACTTGCATTATATAAAATTTTTAACAATAAAAAGTTTTGTTAGTTTCGACAATTAGACGTTTAAAATTTTTCATTTTTGAAGACATACAAATAAAAATGCTGAAATCATGAAAATGATAGAATTTTTGCTTATCTAACTTCAAACTTGTATAATTTTCAATTAAATATTCTAGAAATTAAAAAACCTACACTTTTAAAGATTTTAAATTTCTATAATTTCTAATAGTTGGAAATAAATTTAAAGATTTTTTGTAATCAATCGACGTTTGTAGCTATGTGGCGATTTTCATCACGACAAGATCTCAGATGCTATGCATATGCGGGTGCGGTTAGCACTCGGATGGGTGACCGTTCGTTATTCTCGCTTTATCATGTTTTTCCTGCAAACCCACAGAATTGAGTACGTCAGTTATTGCTTGGAGGCTTATTTTCGTATTTGGGATAATTGGAAACTTAAGCAAGGAGTGTAAGCGAAAGGCCACCTAGTATTGGCGTCCGGAACTAATTACACAAAAATCCGACAAAAAACTAAAAGGCAATGCCCCCGTTGATTTTCACGCAGAATTTTCGAGCCGCCGGTCAATCAGGCTGAATGCAGGTCAGCGTGGGATTTGTGGGATTTGTGGGAAGAGGACTAGCTGCGGGTACCCGCAAAACCCGCCTCGAACCCAGCTTTGAAAACTCTACCTGCGTATTTCTGGATTACGCGCGTCGCTAATTTCTCGTTACGATGTGAACGAAGCAACGCTTTTTCTGTCTGTGTTGGTGGGATAATTCGAGTTTCATTTCAGGCTGCAATTTAGAGCACATCGAGAAACTTCGCACTCTGGATAATGTTTATCCGACGAATCCAGGCGAAATAGGATCCGGTTGGTGTTTGACTAGAAAAGGTCAATAGGATCGTTGCTCGTAAACGAGCCTTTGTTTCTGCATTCGGGTCAAATCGAGAAGCAGCTGCAATTTTCCTCTCAAGTGTTGACGAAACGCTTCTGCAACAGCAATCTGCCTTACAAATAGATTATGCAACTTTAATCTTGACAGTTTCTAAGACCTTAGTTTATGGAAAACACGCCTTTTGGATTATTAGAGATATAAATAATGAGGTCGGGTTTAGTTTAAGACGCCACCCCCAGATGTCGCACTTTAATTATTTAGTTAAGGACGCTACTACCAGATAGCGCTTAGTTTTAGCCGGCTTGTATTAAGCGGCTTTTGTCGTTTTTATTTTAATTCTGACTAGTAAAAGAAAAATAATCAAAAATGATCAATTTTTTATTTGGTGTTCTTTTTGGTTCTTTTAGGAAATAAATTTTTAATTTGAAGAATATTGTGACGAGAGTTCAGCTTAGCACTTCAAGAAAGAATTTTAAATTTGTTTGAACTCAATTTCTACATTTTAATGTAAGAGACAAACTTTTTTCCGTTTTCCTCACAAATTCTTTAGTACGAATCTTAATAAAATTACGGCTTTCAATTTTTTTTTATATTAAACTTTCAATAAAATGTAGCTTTTATAATTTAAAGGTGTTGATAGCTAAAGAATTTTAAATTAAGAACACAATGAATTGCATAATTTGTTACTAAAGCTGTATAAATCAGACCATTTAAATATTGAATAAGTTTTTAATTAAATCCGAAAGGCCTTTTAAATTGAAAAACTTTAGATTGTAAAATTAATTTTTTTAATTTGTAGAATTTTTAAAAGGAAAGCGTTAATAATTGAAGATAGATTATATTGAATATGTTGAAACTACCGAAAAATTTTAATCATAAAATTTTTAAATCGGAATTTTTCCTGATTTCCGAAATTAGTAATTTTTAGACTTTCAAATTACCGAAAATAGAAAATTCCCGTATTTTCAATTTCCAGAAAAAATAAAATTTAATATCACACTAAAGAATAAATACTACATATAAAATAAAAGATTATGCCAAGAAAAAAAAACTATACATTTTTTTGGGGATGAATTTGTCAATTCTCCAAAGCTCTATTTTCTGAAATTTGAAACATCGGTAATTTACAGTTTTCAAGAATTTGAAAGTTCGACAATTTAAAATTTTCGGTAATTCGAAAATTGGCGTTTTCAAATTTCGGTGATGAACATTTCCGGAAATGAAATTATTTAAACTCATTTTGAATGAAAATAATTATTTTATTTTACTTTTTTCATATTTTAATATACGGTTTGCAAAATCCGTTTAAGATTTTTGTGATCTTTTATTTGGAATCTTTATAAGTCTATATTTTATTTAAAATATTTTAAAATTTTAGTTTAAAAATTATTAAAAAAAAAATAAAATATCACTTAAATTTTTCCCATGAATCATAAGAAATTTGTGTTGGTTCTCGTATAAGCTCTTAAAAATTCTTTAAAAGCTCCTACGTTTGCTTTCTAAATATTTAAGAATCTACATTTTCATTAACATTTTTAAAAATATTTTTGAACTTTAATTTATTCTTATTTCTTTTTAAAACCTCTAAATATATATTGAAAATTTTATTATTTTATTATTTTTATTCAAAATTTTATTTAATTTGTGTTTAAAAATTGATGATTTTTAATTTAGAATTCGATCTAATTTGCTTAAATTTTTTATTTCAAATTCATATTTTTGCGTGGTAAATTAAACTTTTTTTTATCAAAGTTCATCTTTTTTGTCTGGAAAATTTAATTATTTGCTTACAAAATTCAACTATTTAATTGAAGATTTTAAAAGTTTTATGCTATCTTGCTAAAAATGCAATTTTTTAGTTAAAAATGATCAAATAATTAAATAATTAAACTATTATATTAAAAAATCGTATTTTGTTTAAAATATCCATTGTTACATTTTTGTGTAAATTTATTGTTTTTTGGTTAAACTTGATTGTTTTAATTTAAAATTAAATTTTTTTTTATATATGAACCACTGTTTTTATAAAATATCACCCATTTTATTTTTTGTTGGAAATTCTTCTTTTGCTTAAAATGGAACTAATTGGTTGAAAAAGGAGCTTCTTTTTTTAAATTAATTTTTTTGTTAAAGATTTATAATTTTAGCAGAAAGATTAACTAGAAAAATTACTTTGTTGCACTTTGTGGCACTTTATGGCACTTTTTTGGCAACTCGTTTTCTTTGCTTGAAAATCATACTAGTGGGGTCAAAATTCAACCGTTTTAATTTGAAATATAACATTTTTTGTCTAATTAATTAAACAATGTATCTTTTTTCAATGAAAAAGTTTTTGGTTCAAATATCATCTTTTTGGATCTATTTTGTTAAAAATATCTTCATGCTAATTAAAGTTCTTAATTAAGGCAACGTTTTTTGAAGAGGCCATTTGCCTTTTTGTTTCAATGTTATCTTAGATGTACCCTGGAATGAAATGGAAATGAATCCTGAGAGGTTTTGAGGGGAAAGCAATTTCGCGAATTCCGCTTGAAGAAAGCGATCGCGAGACTGCATATTTTTTTTTGCTACGATTTCGCTTTAATCAGTCAGCGCCGTGAGAAAATCGAGTTTTGAATCAAACTCGTCTCTCGTGGCTGACGAGGACCGACTTTTAAATTTAATCATCGACTGAATTGTAAAGTTGCCGCAAGCGCGAGGATGGTTTCAATTAAGGTGCCACCTTCCTCCAGAGAGGATTTGCAGCCCGCACCGAACTGCAGCGAAAGAGACGAGCGGTATATATTCTTTCGAGAAACTCGAGTGTCGAGAGTCGTACGTGAATTTTTTTAATTACTTCTACACCTACATCACACCCCAACCTGATAAAAAAATTATTCAAATGTGTTTCGTAGGCTGAGAAGACGTTGATTTAGTCCTTCCAATCTTTCTCACCCCTTCTCCTCCCCTCTCATAGTACTCTGCCATTCCCCTACTGCCCCTCTCTTTCCATCCTATGCCTCTTACTCTCCCCGTCATTTCCCCTCCATTGTTTCATTAGCCCTCATTTGCTGCTCCTCTCTAAACTTCCTGTACCCCCTCTCTCTGCCACACTACTACTCTCCGCCACATGCCTACTACCCCTCTCGGTCTCCCTACTCTCATTTTTCACTTTCACTTCTCCTTCAGAGTACAACCCAAGTACAACCCTACAATGAAGGGTGTCGTAGCCTATTAAGATGTTATGTAAGTCATTCCTATCTCTAATTCTCTCTCCTAATCACCCCCCCCACCCTCCCATCTTCTCGCCTTTTTGTACATTTAAAATAACTTCTCCTCCCTTGTTATAGATATCCCCTCCCTCACTCTTCCTTTCTTCCATTCTTTTACTGAACACTACTCACTTAGTAATCCCCTCCACTCAGTTACTGTTCTTCCTCCACTCTATTCGTCACTGCCCCTCCCACTCCACTTTTTCCCCTACACCCGTTCGGTCTCCTACTATCTTCCTTAATTTTCTAGTCACCTCCCATCCTTCTCTTTACTTATTTCTCCTGTTCTTCCCTTTTCACCCTTTTCCCTCTCTATCCTTCACCTGCCTTTAACTTTCTCTTCTCTACTCTCTACCACTTACTGACCGTCTCTTCCATCCTCCGAATTCTCTACCCTCAACTTAACTACTCACCCCTCTCTTCCCCTTTCTTCCCCCACCGAAAGAAAATGCGACGGGCGGGTACCGGGCCAAAATTATTTACGAAAATCTAAAAGTTCACTCTTACAATCCTGATAGTTTAAACATGTATCTTAAATTTTAAATTAAAATTAAAAATTACAGTCAGATTAATTTTAAGCTCCTGGAAATTCTTGTTTGCTTTATCTTTCAACGTAGCCGTAGGCCAGGGAAAAGCTCAGTGAAAACGCAAAAAAAAATCTTGTCAGTAATTTATTTGCCCTGTATTTATATTTCTTGTTTCAGTCTCTTCCTCCTGAGGATTATAATTTTAGTTTAAAATTTCATTATTTCGTCGCAAATTCTGCAATTTGCTTTCAAGTTTTGTTATTATTTAATTTTTTCTTCTTAGAAAATGCAACTATTTGGTTTGAAAATTTATTTTATTTGATTGAGTATTCAACTATTTTTATTGAAATGCTCCCTTTTTTATTGAATTTTACTGTTTTTTGTTTAAAATTAAAATATTTTTTTTTGAAGTATCTAGGTTTAAATTATTAATTGAAAAATAATATTTTATTTGTTCAAAATTCATTTACTTGGTGGTAGATTGACTATTTGTGTTGCAAAATCATTTTGTCACATAAGATTCTTAATTTTAGTTTTAAATTAATTTTTTATTGTTGAAAATACCTTTTTTTGATTAAAAATAAATATTTCTCGTCTTATTTGTAGGGTTAAAAATTCATTTTTTGGCTGAAAATGCATATTTCTGACTTATATCTTATTTTTATGGGTTGAAAATACAATTATTTTCCAAAAACTTCATTATTTTTTAAATTTTGCTTTCTGAGTTAAAATATTAATTATCCCATTTATACATAAGATATCATCTTTTTGTAAAAAAATTCAGCTCAGAATGGAACTGTTCTTTGTTGAAATGCAACTAATTTTTGAGAGAAAATGCAACTATTTGGTTTGAAATTGATTTTATTTGATTGAGTATTTAACTATTTTTATTGAAATTCTCCCTTTTTGATTGAATTTTACTGTTTTTTGTTTATAATCAAAATATTTTTTCTTGAAATATCTAGGTTTAAATTATTAATTGAAAATTAATATTTTATTGGTTGAAAATTCAATTACTTGGTGGTAGATTGACTATTTGTGTTAAAGATCATTTTGTCACATAACATTTTTAATTTTAGTTAAAAATTCCTTGTTTTTTTGTTAAAAATTAATTTTTTAATGTTGAAAATACCTTTTATTGGTTTAAAATAAATATTTTTGAGAAAATAATAATTTTTCTCATGTTCCTGAAAACTGATCTTTTTTAATTGAAAAGTTGTCTTTTTTGTTGAGTTAAAAATTAATTTTTTGACTGAAAATTCATATTTCTGACTTATATTTCATTTTTATTGGCTGAAAATACAATTATTTTTCCAAAAACATATTTATTTTTCAAATATTTGTTTCTTAGTTAAAATATCAACTATCCCATTTGTACATGAGATATCACCTTTTTGTAAAAAAATTCAGCTCAGAACGGAAATCTTCTTTGTTGTCATGCAACTAATTTTGATCTATATCCTATTATTTTCTGTGGAAAATCCGTCTGTTTGGACAGTAAATTTGTCCTTTTGTATTAAAGATTAATATTAGTTTGTTAAAAAACTATTTTTTTAACTCTTCTTTTCTGTTTAAACAATCAACTTCTTTGTTAAAAATTCATCTTTTGTGGTAGAAAAGTCCAATCATTTTATGTTAATTAATTTTAAATACTTAAAACGTTTCTTAACTTTGTTTCCAAATCTTCAAACATGCACAGTTTGTTTAACATTTTTTTAAAATCTTTTTAAATTTTAATTAGTTTCGAAAAAATACGAAGCTTCAACACAAAAAATGGAAATTTTACCAATAGAGACGAGTTTTCTATAAAAAAGTTCATTTTAAATTAATTAGTTGAATTTTCTACCAAATTATCAAATAGATGAATTTTCAACGAAAGAGTTACATTCAACAAAAAAAAAAGAATTCTTATTGAAAAATGTAATAGCAAATATTTCAAATAAAGAAGATTTTTATTTTAAATCAAAAGTTTGTACAAAAAATACAATTTTTCAATAAAATAGTTCAACTTTTATACAAACTGTTGAATTATTCAAACTAAATTATTAAACTTATTCCGTTCTAATATTATGAAACTTTTTAAATCAATTAAAAAATCACGCGAACGAAAATTCTAAAAAAAATTGAAACCCTTTTGCCCGCCCGACAAGCATTAAGGGTGTTGTGGGTTCGAATCCAGTCAGCAGTGAATTTTTTTAAACTTTCTCTCCCTTGATTTTTAATCAATTCGCGAAACGGAAACACTCTTGAAGAAAAAATCAGGGAAAAATGATGGAATTTTGAAAATAGTCTCGCAACCACCCTTTACTTTGAGGACGGCGAAAACTGCACTTAAATCAGTACTCTGGATTAGGTCGAGAAAATACCCGCGACCCGATGAGGCAGCGACCGAAACTTACGCAACCCGACCTATTATTCTTCCCCTAAGACTTATGCGTGGCAGCTGCAACGGGCTGGTGCACGCCTCAAGGCGCATTTATGTCACGGAGTAACCTCGACGTACCGTCTAGCCGGTTCGCGTATCTATAGATCGTTATCTCGAAGGCCTACTTTCGCACCATTCCAAAAATAAATAGAAAAGGAACACATATAATAGAGCACCAGCTTCCATTTGAGAATTTCAACTCCAGTTAGTTGAGGACGCCACCGCTAGATGGCTTGGTGGCGCCACTCTCGCTGACTGTGAAGAGAATCTGATCACTTGTGGAATAACTCCTCTTTTTTGGCAAATCGTAAGGTTGTGCGGAACGAGAAATGATAGGAGGAGAGAAGCGAGGAAAGAAGTTGAATTGACGAGTCTTCAATTTGTCTACGTTTCCGTCGCTTTGACGATTCGCACCTCGATGTTGCCAAATTCTCTGAAAACTATTTTCACCTCTAATTATTCTTAACCAACCCAAAATTTTCAAATGTTGAATCACAATTTTCCGTCGACTATTTTTAATAACAATTTTCTTAGGAATTTGGAATTTGGAAAAAATGGTCAAAATCAGGGACTTTGTAATTACTTTTAAAAGGTGCTGTTGCTACAGTCGCTTTTTTAAATAAAAATATAACTTCAGAATTTTCGTGAATTATTTTGAAATATTTCAGGATATTTTAAAACATTCCGGACTTTTCTAAAAAATATTAAAATAATTTTAAACGGGTTCAAAGTATTTTAGGGTTTTTAAAAATTAAGTGTCTAATAATTTCGAAATTCCAGATAATGATTATTTTAGGATATTTAAAAACATTCCAAGGCATTAACAAAAGACTTAAAATTTTTCCCAGGAATTTCTAAAGATTGCAAGTAACATTCCAAAAAATTTAAAATATTTTAATGCATTTCAAAAGATTTTAGGGAACTTTAATATTTTGGGATATTCAAAAAAAATGCAAGGAATTTTCAACTGAATTTTTTGGGGAATTTTTGTTTTTACTTGAAAGGGATTCTGAAGGATCTTATAGATTTTTGGATCTGTTTAAAAATTCCTAGGAATTTTGTAAGACTTCTGGAGATTGCAATAATTTTAGTTTCATAAATATAATTTAGTTTTCATTTAGCTAAAATTAATGAAGTAATCAATTTAATTTTTAAAAAATTCAAAACTTATTTTGAACTTACTGAATTCAGTGAATATTTTTAATAATTTGCAGAGTATATTCTAACGGTTAGTTGTACCTAAGTCGGTTAGTTGCAAATGAAAATGGTTAGTTCCAAAAGTCAAA